>JAQZBX010033335.1:0-25438 GCA_029593785.1 Cabassous unicinctus | reverse complement strand
AAAAAAAAAAAAAAAAAAAGAATGGGACAGCTACAGAGACATGGAGTTATATATTAACTAAAGATCACCTTTCATTTTCACAGTCAGGTCATTAAAAATCATTTATCAAGACTCAAAGTAACTATGTATGACAGTGTGAATTTTGTGAATCCCCAGAATAGATTATGTTCTTAAATTAATCCATTCCTTTGGGTGCAGCGTCCTCTGATTGCATTAAGTTCAGTAAAGGGTCCTTTGATTAGATTACTTGATAAGATCAATTTAAGGCTTTTGGTTGGACTTTGTCAGTAAGGTATGAGCCAGGTTGGGTCTCTGCCCTCTTGCTGGGTCTGATATAAAGGGAGACACAGAGAGACAGAGAAAGGGAGCTGCCATTTTGACCCAGCCATGTGAGAGAGAGGACTCGAGGATCGCTGACAAATGAAGATGAAGCCCAAAGCCCCCAAGAAGCTGGGACCATGGAACAGCTCAAGGCTCAAGAGATGAGCTGTATGCCTGATAGCCCATAGGTGAATTCAGAAAGAAAGCAGAGCGGCCGAGAATGAGAGAGAGGCCCAGAAAGAGATAAGCCCCATGCCTGGTCACCCAAAGCTGGGCTCCAAGAGATGGTGAACACAAAGGAGAGGGCAGGAACCTCAGCAGAAATCAGCCATCATCTTTCCTTGCCACATGGTAGGAGCCCGGGATCACCAGTACCTGAGTTTGGTGAGAAAGTATCTCTGCTGATGCCTTGATTTGAACATTATTTTGAGCAAAATTCCCATTATAAAAGCCAACCCATTTCTGATACTTTGCATTGGTAGCCTGGTGCAAACTAACACACTATGATACTTGCTCAGGGTAAAGAGAGACACCTAGGAAGAAAGCATATTTTCTTCTCTCTGTGTGGTAACAATCCAATATGGTGGGAAACAATCTATATATTACATATTTCCTAGAGAAGTATCTTGAGGTTCACGTGGTCTTCAATTTCAATATTCCAGTGTAGAGTCAAGAGATTAAAGATGACAAAGGAATCAAGAGCACATGAACTATTCTCTCTATTGTATCACCACTGTCTCCTACTCAAACATGCCAGTCTCTTCCTTAAGTACTGTGTTGTACTTACTTATTCAGTGATCTACCATGGTATCATAACAGGGTAATTCAGTAAACATTACATAATTGAATAAGTCTCCACTCTCCAGAGAGGATAAGGACTGTATTAACAATAGAGCAATGAGTTAATCTTTTAAAATTAATAGTCCATAAAAAAACAAGGATGAGAAAATTATTCCCTCACTCCCTCACATCACACAAAAAGGTTGCTAAACAGTGGTTGAGAGGAGTTATTAAAGAAATATGTTTTTTTTTCTATCAGACTTATGAGCTAGTTGGTTCAAAAGGCTGACAAAGATGAAGACTTAGACATTGCTTATGTTGCTTTCACTTGGGTTAACTATTTCATGACTGAACAAGCAATGCTTTGTAAAAATATAAAATCAAAGATAAAGTGAGTGGGCATGGGTTTCCCAAAGTTTCCTTTTATTCCTTATGGAGGGGCAGCAGAAATTTGTCGGTCTCAACAATATACATAGATATGGTGGTTTGAACAGTCCATGTAGAATAAGGAATTTGTCAGGTAAGAGGAATACACAGAACACAAAACCATAGATCTTTGTTTTTTATAACATTTTAGGCTTTTATCGGGGGGGGGGGCGGAGGGAGGGAAGAAGTAGAGCCATGTTATTATAAGAATCTCTACCATTATCACAAATGGAAACTCTTGCTTCACCCCAGTTATATACTTCCAAGTTTCATTTTTTACTCACAGTTAGTCTAGTTGAGATTTTAGTAAAAGCCATGGCATACCACAGCTTAATACAGCTACTCATCTATAAGGCCTTCCTTAAAAAAAGATACAGACGTGGTAACTTCTTTTAGTCTGAAATCTTTTAAACTCTTTACCCTTCCTTCTCACCCCAATTTTTGCTTCTTTAAAGGCATTACCATTATATTTGTCAATCTCCTGGATTTCTTAAAGCAAAGTCCAATTGCTCTGTGACTATAACTTTCCCTATTACATCTTTCAGCAATTAAATATTCTTTGTAAGTTAGCTTACTGAGAATCTGTAAGTGTCTAAGAATAAAATACATCTTCAGAGCAGAGTTCCAAATGTTGAACATTCACTTCATTGGTTAAAAAGAATTGAGAACTGTACTTTAAATACATGTATATTACCTATAAATAACAGTCATCCTACTTTTATGAGCCAAACATCTTTAAGCACAACATATATTTGGAGCAAGATTCATCCATGGTAGAATCTTTTAAAGTCATCTTTCATTTTTTGAGACTTAATTTAGATGAAACTACATAGAAGAATATCTATCTCCACTTAACTGGGCCATATCAACTGCAACACATCATAACATTTTGAAAGCAAATCAAGGAACAAGTGCTCCTTATCAATCCTTCCTTGTTTGAGGAACTAAACTCTTACTCTTCTTCCCTCAGGCTATTAGATATCCTTTATTTGACAAAAGTCATCTGACATATGAGTAAGAGTGTCACTTTCAGTCGGTACATTGAATACTAGTAAAAGTAAATTTCTCATTTTAAGTTTTATTATTTTTAATATTGTATTTTGAATTATTTTTAGAATTACAGAAAAGTTTCAAAAATAGTACAAAGAATTCCCGTATATCCTTTTCCCAGCTTCCCCCAATGCTAGCCTTCTACATAACCACAATACAATTATGAAGACCAAAAAATTAATATTGGTACACTACTCTTACCTAACCTACAAACTTTATTTGTATTTCATCAATTTTCCTACTAATATCCTTTTTCTGTTCCAGAATCCAATCCCAGATCTCATACTGCATTTAGTAGTCATGTTTCCCTAGTGTCCTCTAAAAGTTTCTCAGTCTTCTATTGTCTTTCACAACCTTGGCATTTTTAATGAGTATTGGTCAGTTATTTGGTAGAAGGCCCCTCAATTTATCTTATGCTTTCTCATGATTAGATTGAAGTTATGCATTTTTGACAAGAATAACACAGAAGTGATGTGACTTTCTCAGTGTATGATATTGGGGTGCATGATATATCTTATTACTGATGATGTTAACTTTAATCACTTGGTTACAGTGGTGTCTGATGGGTTCCTCTACTGTAAGTTACTATTTTTCTGTTTGTAATTAATATTTTGAAGAAGATACTTTTAGAATCTGTAAATATCCTGCTTCTCTTCTAATTTTTCCCCACTAATTTTTCCCTTCCCCTTCCCTTGTATCAGTATAAAAATATGGATATTTATTTTATTCTATGGGTTATAATTCAATTCTATCATTACTTATTTTGTTGCTCAGGTTGGTCCAGCTTTGATCAACAGGAGTTCTTTCAAATTGAGTCCTTCAATGTCCTAACAACATGTTTCCATTCTTTTTTGCACTTCCTGACTTTCTGCCAACACAAGAGGCTTCAGGCTACAACCAATTCTCCAAGGAGCCCTGGTTCCTTTTACTGGAGATCCTCATTTTACTGAGGATATTTTTCATCCTGTACTTTAATGGATTATCTCAAATAATACCTGCACTACATGCATGTACTATTTTCAAGAACACTGTTCTATAGCACTGCTCTATGACCATAAATATCTTTTGTTCTGAAAAAATATTCAACAGAAGAGAAGGAATACTATCTGTTAATATCCCAAAACATTTCCAGGGTTAACAAGGGTTGATTAATGTAAAAAAAAAAAAAAAGAAAAAGAAAAGGATATGATAGGAAGATTCACAGACTTGTCAATATTATCCATAGTTTAATCACTGTATTTCCTAGACATATGTGGGGCCTGCACTTCTGGAACTAACTGCAGAAAGAACTATGGAGCTAGAGGTACATAAACATTCCTTAGCTTAGGCAGGACTGACTAGTACTCTCCAAAAAGAATGCTTCTTTTACAAGCAATGTCAACAACATCAATCATGACTGTCAGTAAACTATGTTTTTTAAGAAAGACAGAGGTAGATAAAGACTTCCATGAAAAATAGCTAGCACCTAAGATGGACTCAAAGATGGTTTTGTAGAACCCTAGAGCATTTTAGGTTGAAATAATGAAACTTGTGCAAAGTAATTCAAGAGCCACTATGGCAAATAACACCCAAAGGATCTGGGGTCCAAATAATACTAATTAGAGTCTGAGATTAGATGCACTACCATATTTAGCTAGCATCATGGTCCCAGATGCTTATCAGAAACATTAGCAGCCTGACTAGGATGGTTTGAAGCTGGATAGACTCTAGAAAATTATGTTCCTAAAGTTAATCCATTCCTGTGACGGTGGGCCTATTGTAATTAGAGCCTTTTGATTAGGTTACCTGTTCTGTTAAGGGCCTTTTGATTAGGCTACTTCAGGTGGGGTATGGCCCGGGGTGTGTCTTAATCCTTCGACTGGAGTCCTTTATAAGAGAAT
The DNA here is from genome assembly GCA_029593785.1 of Cabassous unicinctus. Taxonomy (NCBI): domain Eukaryota; kingdom Metazoa; phylum Chordata; class Mammalia; order Cingulata; family Chlamyphoridae; genus Cabassous; species Cabassous unicinctus. Next base: position 20,981 of record JAQZBX010033335.1, on the reverse strand, counting down.
GAAATTCAAACATATCTTAGAGTAAGCCATGGAAGCAAGAAACTGAAAGCAACAAAACCGGGAAGAGAAGGGAGAAACCAACAGACGCTGCCATGTGCCTTGCCATGTGAAGGAGGAGTCCAGGATTGCTGGCAGTCAGTCTTAAGTGAGAAAGCACTGCCTGATGATGCCTTTATTTGGATAATTTTATCAGCTCAGAACTGTAAGTTAATAAATGTAAGGATTTATTAACTTGTCAGCTAATAAATCCCCATAGTAAAAGCTAACCCATTTCTGGTATATTGCTTCTGGCAGCCTAGCAGACTAAAATACTGACTTAGTGTGTTAAAGAGAGAAGCAACCCTAAAACAGGCCACTTTTGAATATCTTCCTGGCTTAAATAAAAAAGAAAACTAATTAAGCACACATAAAAGCATTTTAACATTTCTGGTTACTGTAAAGCGCATTCTCAATTACCTATATCTAAAAAAGTAAAAAGCAATCTAAAATAATAAATAACCCTCCAGTAATCTATACTATGTTTTAGAAAACATGATATCCCATTACACACATATATTCAAACACGATTTTCACTCTATCATATAAGTTAATATTTTAAAATTAAGTTTGTTTCTCGGAGTTATCAGAACATGGAAGGAACTAGAATAATGACTAACAGGATTGGCCAACTTTGTAAATGATCTCTGCTTAAGTTTTACTTCAAAGTGATACATGTGCTTATTAAAAGGCTGGCTGATGTATGTGTCTTTAAAATAACTTTTTCAAAATTTCTTTATGCTGTGTTTTTCTCCTTAAATGCTATATGGGCTAACAATATATAGCAATATACTTTAGCAAAACCACAGGGTTAAAAATTTTCCATTTTGTCAACTAAGAAATTGAAGCACACAAGTGACTTGTTCATTTGTATAAAATAAAACAACCACAAAGAACACTGTATAACTGTATGCTATTCAGCTGACAATTCTACTCCCCAAAGCATTCAAAGGGAACTATATTTGCTGCTGATAGTATACTTATCAATGACTAAAGTATTAAAATCTAAACTATTATCTATTGTTTTCATGAAACTATCTTTGTGGGTAAAGGTAGACAATAGTCTAAGCATCTACAATTATTATGCCTCTTCTGCAGATGAGCAAACTAAAAAAAAACCACTTAGAATTTTGTCAGAATCACACAGCTAATATATAGCAGGGCTAGATTTGAAACTGTTTATTCAATAGGAAAGCTCATATTTTGCCTCTTCCACTAAGGATAGAAATTTTAGAAGATTTTATTCAAAATATCTTATGAAGGGGGAAAACACATACACATAAAAATATAAATACACATGGGAAAAGGCAGAGGATGATTACTACTTGCTGCTAATAAAGTAATGAGATCTAACAGCTAGATGAACCTTACCAAACAACCTACACTAGCTTTGGACATAATGCATAACTAGCAAAGAGCTGATAGTAAACTGTAGCAGACTGTTCATAATTATATCTACGTTTAGAACGGTGAGATGGCAATTTACAAACTAATCACGTTTTACAAGTACAGTATTTGATTAAATCCTCTGCTAGAATCCTGGAATCCTTTTATCATTGTATATAAGAGAAAATCAGAAAAAATTCTCCAGCCATCAAGCTTCCAATATTCCTTACAGAATAATTAATTCTTGAAAACAGAATTACACCTATATCACATTAATTGAGATGGAAGAAAAAGATCATGTGTTAGAGTATCTTTAAATTCTCAGTAAATTGGAATAAAAAAGTGTTATTTCTACAAAAATTACACTTAAAATGAATTTTATGTGAGAATTAAAAAAACTTGAAAATATCAGACTCAAAATTATGACAAGATAGAACTTTACTCTTTTATAAAATAGATAAGATGGTAGAGTAATTCAGTGGCTGGTTTATAACTCAGGTGTTTTATTACTTAAGAGTTTATTTTATCACACATAAAACTACAGTATATGAAGAAAATAATCGGGGGGAAAAAAAAAAAATAGCTGACCCAGCAACATACCCCTCCCTCTCCCTTTTTATTTCAATTTAGGACACATGAAATATTTTTATGCTTGGCTAATTTCCTTGACCCATCAAGAGCCTTTTTTCCTTAAAGGCCCTCAATTTGAGATCCTAATTCCACTTCATTTAGTATGTTGGGTTGTTTTATTCTTGAATTTGCAGCACAACTACAATCAAGATAAAGATGTAGAACAAGATAACAAGAGAAAATATATTTAAGAATTTTACATTAGAATTTTAGATGCATTATTTACAAGTGCAATGAAAAATCTTCCATATTTATGCTTTAATCATCTGAGTCTTAAAAACATCTAGGCAAAAAATTGTCTTGGTAGTTTTTACCCAAAAAGTTATCTAACAATCCACTGTTTTTAGTGAACTTAGCTATCATTCATAGTTAAGTAGAGAATGCCCATTATAAAACATTTTCACACTTCACCTAACAACTCTGGAATTTTAAGCTATTCAAATACCTGGTCAGTTTTAGATATCATTATTTTCTGAAGCGCCCTTCCCATCTTTTGGCTACTTATACTACAGATGTGGAAGAGGCTAGATCCATCCTTTCTCCCAGAGCAGCTAGGGTAGGGGAGGAAAAGCTATTACATTAGGTCAATTGCATGATTCTTCTAAGGACTTGGAAAATAAACATGCTATGGATGCATAAATCTCAGGATATGCAGACCTGTTATCATGTGCTCTTGGCTATAGTTGCTCAGTATTCCTGGGTTCTTTCTAATTTTCTAAGCTTGGTCCTCTAAATTCCAGCCAATTTTGTGAATCCGCACTACTCAAGAGCATCCCAATAACTCCCCTTTTTATTTACGATGGCCAAAGTTAGTAGTTTAGAATAAAGAACCCTGATACAGGAGCCATCCGTTTTCCTTTACTTTTGTCTACAGGGTAAATTCTGTTCAACTGTTAACATTTGTAAAATCTGTACTGGCAACAATATATCTTCTCCCAAAGCCCTCCCGTCAAGTAAAATTATTTATGCCTTTTTCTGTGATTCAAAAAAAATTTGTTATTCTCTCTCAAAACAAACACTTATCAAACAGTCTACAGTATTGTGTGTGAAGAAGAAATTTCATGAAGATTTCTCTCTTCCAACATGCAATGCTGCTTAACAACATCTTACCCACAGAACTTCTTTCAAAACTGGAGTCAGTTCTTTGAAACCCTACCACTGCTTCAGGTATATGTAATGTTCTAAATCATTAGTTGTCATTTCAACAATATTCACAGCAATATCACCAGGAGTGGACTCCCTCTTCAAGAAGCCACTTTCTTTACTCATCCATAGGAAGCAACTCCTCATCCATTCAAATTTTATAAGATGGCTATAATTCAATCACATCTTCAGGCTCCACTTCTAATTCTAATCTTGATATTTCCACCACATCTGCAGTTACTTCCTCCACTGAAGTCCTGAAACCCTCAAAGTCATTGATGAGGGTTAGAATCAACTTCTTCCAAACTCCTGTTAATGTTGCTCTTGACTTCCGGCAACAATTCATGACTGCTCTTTTTAAAACTTATTTTTATTTAATTATTCACATAGGTAACACTAGCTTATGTGTCAGGTACAGTTTAAAAACTTTTTTTGTTATTAGAGAAGTACGTTTACAAACCAATTACACATAAAATATAGGATTTCCATACATCACCCCACCACCAACACTTTGCACTGGTGTGGAATATTTTTTACTATTGATGTTAGCACTTTTAAAAATAATTGTACTATTTTTTATTAAAAGTAGTTTCCTTTGTTACAATTGAGGAAAGATTATTACAATAGCCCATTATTTACATTAGGTGTATTTCCCCCACATATCAACCTATTATTACCACGTTGTATTAGTATTGTACATTTGTTCTAATTTGTGAAAGAACATTCTTATACTTGTACTAATAACCATGGTTAATTGACTACAATAGGGTTCGCTGTGTTGCACAGTCCTATATTTTATCTTTTAATTTTTACTCTAGCAATACACGCATCCTAAACTTTCCTCTTTTAAACACATTCACCTATACATTTCAGTGCTGTTGATTACACAAAAAATAATGTGCTACCATCACCACCATCCATATCCAAACCTTTACCATCAGCCTAAATAGAAAATCTCTACAAGTTAAGCAAAACTTAAATTAAAAACATGTCTAATGCCAATCTATGTCCTAGTAACCTATATTCTAGATTCTACACTCCCACCACCAACAAACAAGTGTTCCTATTTCTCCACATCCTCCCCAACACTTGTAGATTTGCTTTTTAAATAGTGGCTGTTCTAGTTAGTGTGAAATATTTCATTGCGGTTTTGATTTTCATTTCCCTAATAGCTCATGACGTTGCACATCTTTCATGTGCTTTTTGGCCATTTGTATTTCCTCTTTGAAGAAATGTCGAATGTCTTTTGCCCATTTTTTAATGGAGTTGTCTTTAGATTGTTGAGTTGTGGTTTTTTTTTTTTAATATATTCTGATATTAAAGTCTTATCAGATATGTGGTTTCCAAATATTTTCTCCGTTTAAGTAGGTGGTCTTTTCACTTCCGTGATGGGAGTCCTTCGATGCACAAAAGTTTTAAATTTTAAGGAGGTCCAATTCATATATTAGTTCTTTTGCTGCATGTGCTTTGGGTATAGATTCCAAGAAACTATTATCTATGGCAAGATCTTGAAAATGCTTCTCTACATTTTCTTCCAGGAGTTTCATAGTCCTGGCTCTTATATTTAGGTCTTTGATACATTTTGAGTTAATTTTTGTATATGGTATGAAATAGCAAACCTTCTTTATTTTTTGCATACAGATATCCAGTTCTCCCAACATCATTTATGAAGAAACTATTCTTTCACAGTTGAGTAGACCGGGCAGCCTTATCAAAAATCAACTGGCCATTAATAAGGGTCTATTTCTGCACTCTCAATTAGATTCCATTGGTCAATATAGCTACCTTATGCCAGTACCATGCTGTTTTGACCACTTTATCCCTATAATATGCTTTAATGTCACAAAGTGTGAGTCCTCTAACTTCGTTCTACTTTTTCATTTTTGGCTATTCAGGGCCCCTTATCCTTCCAAATAAATTTGACAATTGGCTTTTCCATTTCTGTAAAGCAGGCTGTTGGAATTTTTATTGGGATTGCGTTGAATCTATAAATCAATTCGGGTAGATATGACATCTTAACACTATTTATTATTCTAATCCATGAGCACAGAATGACCTTCCATTATTTAGGTCTTCACTGTTTTTTTTTTCCAGCAATGTTTTGTAGTTTTCTGTGTAAAAGTCCTTTCCATCCTTGGCTAAATTTATTCCTAGATGTTTGATTCTTTTAGTTGCTATCTTTTCTTGATTTCCTCAGATTGCTCATAACTAGTATATAGAACCACTACCGATTTCTGTGGGTTGATCTTGTGTCCCGCCACTTTGCTAAGCTCATTTATTAACTTTAATAGCTTTCTTGTACATATTTTGGGAACATTCTATATATAGGGTCATGTCATCTGCAAATAGTGAAATATTTACTTCTTCCTTTCCAAATCTTCTTTTTCTTGCCTAACTGCTCTGGCTACAACTTCTAGCATAATGTTGAAAAACAGTGGTGACAGTGGGCATCCTTATCTTGTTCCCGATCTTAGAGGGAAAGCTTTCAGGCCCTTGAGTACAATGTTAGCCGTGGGCTTTTCATATATCCCTTTTTATCAAACTGAGGATGTTTCCTTCTATTCTGATTTTCCTGTTTTGATCAAGAAATGATGCTAGATTCTGTCAAGTGCCTTTTCTGTGTCAAGATGATCATGTCGTTTTTCCCGTTTGTTTTGTTAACGTGGTGTATTACATTAACTGATTTTCTTGTATTTTACCACCTTGCATACCTGGGATAAAACTCAGTTGATCGTGGAGCATAATTTCTTTCAATGTGCTGTTGGAGTTGATTTGCAAGTATTCTGTTGAGGATTTCTACATTCAAAAGAGAGACTGGTCTGTAATTTCTTTTTCTGGTAGAATCTTTATTTTGCTTTGGGATAAGGGTGATATTGACCTCATAGAATAAGTTAGATAGTGTTCCCTCCTGTTCAATTTTTTAAGAGTTTGAGCAGGATTAGTATTAATAATTCTTGGAATGATTTGGAGGAATTAACCTGTGAATCCATCTGGCCCTGGGTTTTTCTTTGTTAGGAGATTTTTCATGACTGGTTGAATCTCTTTACTTGTAAGTGGTCTGTTGAGGTCTTCTATTTCTTCCAGAATCAGTGTAAGTTGTTCATCTGTTTCTAGGAATTTGTCCATTTCACCTGGATTGTCTAATTTGTTGGCATACAATTTTCTTAGTATCCTCTTATGATACTTTTTATTTCTGTGGGTTCAGTAGTAATGATCCCACATCTCATTTCTGATTTAATTTATTTGCATCTTACCTCTTTTTTTGGTCAGTCTAGCTAAGGGTTTGTCAATTTTATTGATCTTTTCAAAGAAACAACTACTGGTTTTGTTAATGCTATTGTTTTTTTTAATTCTCAATTCTATTTATTTCTACTCTTAATCTTCATTATTTCTTTCCTTCTGCTTGCTTTGTGATTAGTGTGCTATACTTTTTCTAGTTCCTATAAGAATGCAGTTAGGTCTTTAATTTGTGCTCTTTCTTCTTTTTTAATGTAAGCATTTAGGGCAATTACTTTCCCTCTCAGCATTGTCTTTGCTGCATTCCATAATTTTTGATATGCTGTGTTCTTGTTTTCATTAGTCTTAAGGTATTTACTGATTTCTCTTGCAATTTCTTCTTTGACCCACTGATAGTTAAGAACGTTATTTGACTTCCACACGTGTGTGGAATTTCCAGTTCTCCAACTGACATTAATTTCCACCTTCATACAATTATGGTCAGAGAAAAGTGCTCTGCATAATTTTAATCTCTGTAAATTTATTGAGACTTGTTTTGTGACCCAACATGTGGCCTATCCTGGAGAATGATCCATGCACACTTGAAAAAAAAAATTATATCCTGCAGTTTTGGGGTGCAATGTTCTGTATATGTCTGTTAAGTCTAGTTCACCTATATTATTTAAATTGTTTCCTTATTGATCGTATGTATAGATATTCTGTTAGTGAGAGTAGTGTATTGAAGTCTCCAACTATTATTGTAAAATACTCTATTTCACCCTTCAGTTTTGCCATTGTTTACACCTCATGTTTTTTGGGGCACCACGATTAGGTGCATAAATATTTATGATTGTTATTTCTTCTTGGTGGACTGCCCCTTTTATTAATATATAGTGTCCTTCTTTGTCTCTTGTAACAGCTTTTGACTTAAAGGCTATTTTGTCTGATATCAGTATAGCTACCCCAGCTATTTTTGGTTACTGTTTGCATGGAATATCTTTTACCAACCTTTCACTTTCAACCTACTTGTGTCTTTGGGTCTAAGGTGAGTCTCTTCTAAGCAGTATGTAGTTCGTTCATACTTTTTTATCCATTCTGCCAATCTGTGTCTTTTGACTGGAGAGTTTAATCCATTTACATTGAATGTTATTGCTGTAAAGGCAGTACTTAGCTATTTTATCCTTTGTTTTTTATACATCATATATTTTTTTTTGGTTTGACTTGACCATTTTAGTAACCCTTACTGATAATGATAATCTTCATTTGTTCACTCTACTCCAAGCCTCTTTCTCCAGCGTTTTCCTTTCAGCCTGCATAAACCCCATTAGCATTTCTTATAGAGCAGATCTTTTGTAGAGGAACTTTGTATTTCTGCTCATCTTCCTCAATCATGAAGGACAGTTTTACCAGCTAAAGAATTTTTTTTGGCTGGTAGTTGTTCTCTTTCAGTAACTTAAATATATCATACCACTGCTTTCTTGTATGGTTTCTGATGAGAAACTGGCACTTAGTTTTATTGTGGATCCCCTGTATGTGATAAATAGTTTTTCTCTTGTTGCTTTCAGAATTCTCTCTTTATCTTTGATATTTGACATTCTGATAAGTATTTGTCTCAGAGAAGAGGTCTATTACAATTTACTCTATTTGGAGTACATTTCACTTCTTGGACACTGTGGCAGTTTGATATTATTTATGAATTCCAAAAATATATATTGTGTTTGTAAACTGTTCTGTTCCTCTGGGCATATTAAGATTGTATTGGATTCAGAGGTTTCATTTTTACTTGATTAAATTAAGATTGGGGCTTGATTTGGCCGCGTCAGTAGGATGTTGAGTCCCCAGCCCCCTTGGTGGGCGGACACTGACACAGAAGTAAATACACAGAGAAGGAGAATACAGTAGGAGATACACAGGAAGGGAGAGAAGCCTGATAGTCTATAGCTGACCTTGTGGAGAGAACAGAGCAGCTGAGCCCAGAAAAAAACGAGCCCCAGGGAGAAAGATGAGCCTTATGCCTACGTACAGCTGAGAAGGAAGAAGCTGGGTCCACGGAGCCTTAAGATGAAGGCTGAAACTCATAGATATTGCCCACCATCTTGCATCAACATGTGGCAACAGAGTTTGGTGAGGAAGTAACTTTGAGTTGGACTCTTTAGGGCCTTGTAACTATAAGCTTTGACCCCAAATAAATATCCTTTGTCAAGAGAGTTCTGGTATTTTGCATCAGAACCCCTTTTGGCTAATACAGATACGTATATTTATGTCTTTCATAAGAGTTGGGAAATTTTCGGCCATTATTTCCTCAAATATTCTTTCTGCCCCTTTTGCAGATGGGGAGCGGTAGGGGGAAGGGGAGGGGGAGGGAGATCACTGATCACAGATCACCATAACAGATATAATAATAATGACAAAGTTTGAAATATTCAAGAATTACCAAAATGTGTCACAGAGACATGAAGTGAGCACATACTGTTGCAAAAATGGTGCCAAAAGACTTACTCAACACAGGGTTGCCACAAACCTTTAATTTGTAGAAAATGTAGTATCTGTGAAGCACATTAAAATGAAGTGCAATAAAAACAAGGTATGCACCTATTGACAAATGTGTTTATGCCAGTCAACACATTTTCAATCTTGATTAAACAGATTATTTTGGAAAAAATACCATTTCAAGTGTTCTTCAGACAGGAAAGAACAGTAGTAGAACATCAAGATGTCCAAAGATAGGACAACGCTGCTTTTAAGTGGAAATTATAGATGATGGTAAGTTAAAACCTTTGTTGGTTATTCCCAAAACGCCAGGGCCTTTAAGTTAATGTTAAAGAGAGCACTGCCTGTTTTATGATGTTCAAATCATAAAGCCTGCATGTAAAGGATGACATTATACTTAACCATTCATTAAACATAGGAAGAAGAAAATCTTGCAAAGACCATTCTGATAATAATGATGCTAATATACGTATCTTTTTGGTTATGTTGATTTTGGAGATATTATTCAAGTGTCTCTGCTTCCCAATTAAATGTCATTATTGTAGCCTATGGACAAAAGAGTCATCATACTCTTCGATGCATACTGGTGAATCAATATCTGATGTGGGATACTGATGCACTTGATACTTCTTTGATGAAGGAATTATGATAGACCTTTGATAAGAAAATATTATAATTCAATTGGGTTGAAAAAAGGCATCACAACAAACAATGAATGGAGTATGAAAGAAACTAGCTTTTTTTGCATCCCCTAATTTCCAGGAGTTACAGAAAATGATGGTTGTAAAGTCTTAGATCTTGCTAAAAAGGCTGGAAAGTGTTAAAGAACTGCTAACATCACATAGTGAAGTGCTTAAAACTGAGAAATGTTACAACTTGATGCTCTTTGAAGAAATGTTTGATCATACAGATAAACTGTTTGTTGTACAAGTGAGTTTGATCATGACATGAGCAGACTCATCACATTAAAAAATGCAACTGCTAGCAAAGTTTTGGGTAACCAACAGTCAAAAACTGCAAGTGAAGGGACTTAAAAAGTTCATCCATTTTGAGTTTTTTTTCCCTTCCCATTGCTTTTTCTACAGCTTCAGCTGATGGTTCAGAGCTAGTTCTATGGATTCAGACATGGATGAACTTCAAGCATTTACTATTTCACTCACACCTTCCCCAGCTTACTTTGGCTTATTTTTCATCACTATCAAATAGCAAGAGGAACTAAAGCCTCCTATCTCTTTTCTTACCATCAAACTTCACACAGGCAACTCTATAATCTACTAATTAAATATTTTTAAAACTGTCTTGTTTGATTATTTTGCTAAGTGCTACTGCAATTTTAATTATCTTACATTATTTTATTATTTATTTACATTACTGTACAAGTTTCTTGGTCAAGTTATTTAACTGCTATTTCTTTGATTATAAAGGAACAGAGACAACCTCTAAATCCTCTTCTTGCTTTAAAACATTATACTCTTTGATTATAAGGAAAAGAAACACTCTGTAAAAAAGAGGAATGGGAACAATAATTACCTACCACATACCCTACATGTAATTTTTCAAAACTGATATATCTTTAACTCTTGAAATGTTCTTCCACTATGATCTGTATAGTTTGTCATCTCAACCTTTTTAAGTCTTTGCCCAAATGTCACCTATTCACTGAAGCCTTTCCTGACTACTCTTTAGAAAACTGAGATCACCACCTCATCCTGTCATTCCATAAGCTTCTCTCCCTACTTTGTTTCAAGAGCACTTACCTATTATACATTTATATATATCCAGCATGTGTGTGAAACTGTGAGTACATGAGCACGTGTGTGTATACACCTTCAATCATAAATATAATTTACTTGTTTATTGCAGGTATCCCCTCACTGGAACATAAAAATCCATAAGGACAGGGATTTTTTTTGTTTCTTGTTCACTGGAACAGTGCTTGACACGAAGTTTGAACTTAAAAGATCTTTGTTGAATGACGAATTGCCCTAATCATGAATCATTGTTTTATAAAGCTCAGTATGCTAGTCTTGCTCTGGGAATAGAAAAAATTAAATTAGGATATGTGTTCTATAAAAGAACACATAGGTGATGACAGTTGTGAGTTCATGAGTTACTCAAGAAAATCAGGAAAATATTACAATAAAAATTTGTTAAAATTCAATAAATTTAATACTGAACAGTTACATAGTACATTATTGGGTTCTGTTATTTCATTTGAAAATGCTTCTTCTTATTTAGTACTTTGGTTATAGAATATTTTGAATATAGACTATTTTGGGTAGTATACATAGATTTTTGCTTATAATGGATATAGGCTCACTTCACTGTCTGCCATATTAGAGACATAGCATAGGGAAGAAATATAACCCAAGGACAAATTATATATATAAAAAAAAAAAAATAGGGTCCAAAATAGAATTCTGTTTCTTCTGAGAATCAGGTCAGTGCTCTTACCTCTTACCAACTAGATTATATTTTCTCAACTGAAATAGACTATACAAATAAATGATTTAAATAAACTCCTAAAGAATTATACATAGACAAATAAATGAAAGAACCATTTCTTCCCTCTAATTTTAAACACTTCCTTAAAGGGATATTAGGGTAAGTGCAAAGCCATTCAAGGAATAATTCTATGACACTGAACAGTTCTAAAGGACACAGAATTGCTTATATTTTGGGGGGTTTTTTGTTTGTTTTTGGCTGATCCCTGGGAACATCTTAAAATTTTGGCACTTGCCTCTCCCCTCAAGGACTCACCAATGATTTTTTTTTTTTTAAAGGTCTAGGACAACATGACTCTGAGTCCCATTAGAAAAAATGTGGGCAGGCAGTCATGATTTTAAAGCATTCCTTTTGTGAAAGATTTAAATTCATTCAATTATCTTACCAGGTACTATCATAAATAGGGTAGTCAGGGTCAGTGCATCTTAACAGGTAATGCTTGATGATATGAAAGATCGAGCAGTGCTCACTGATGGAAACAGAATTCCAGATAAAGGTAGTAATAACAAGCATAAAGGCCCTGTGATGGGAATAAAGTTGGTACATTTGAGAAATAGCAAAAACCCAGTGAGGGTGCAAGAAAATGAGCAAAATGAGTCATTAGAGATGTCATCAAAGAGAATGTACAACTAGATCATGTAGAGCCCTGATCAGATTTTATTCAAAGTGCCATGCAAAACCACGAGAAGTTTTTGGGCAGAGGAATGATGATCTGACTTATGCTTTAGAAAAATTGTTTTTGCCTTCTGTGTAGACAAAAAGGACTGGTGGGGAGGGGGAAGTAGAAGCAGAAAGACCAGCTGGGAGGATCTTTAGTAGTATAAGCCAGAGGTGATGGTGCCTTGGAATAGGGCAGCAAGAACAGAAATGAGACATGGCGAGACTGAGAATTTTAAGGTACAGCCAATATGACTTGGTAAGGAGTTGGATGTACGATGTGAAAGACAATGAAGAATCAAGAAAGGCTCCTAGCTTTTGCACCTGACCAGCTAGGTCAACAATGATACCTTTTATTAAGATGGAAAAGTCTGGGGAAAGGAAAGGCTTCAGGGGTTTAAAATCAAGTGTTCTGTTTTAGGCAGTTTATTATGAGATGCCTATTAGACGTTCTAGTGAAGTAGTGCTCAGCTGTCTGCTCTACTGTCACTCACTCGATGGCCCCATTCAGTCTTAGAGCTTTTATTATCATGTGTGTGCTAATGACACCTAATATTATATCTAATCCTGACTTTTCCTCTAGTTGGATATCAGATTTGGGAGGTGGTAAAGGTTTAAGGATAATCATGGTGGATAGAATGGAGTGAAAAAGGGTCACTGGAAATGAAGATGTCTAACAACTGAGAGGCCAGTGTGTTAGATATGTCAGCTGAATAGATTCTGAAGTCACTAAGAACTATGATGGGAATAATAGTTTGATGGTGTGTACTTCAAAAGAGCTTGGGGTTTTGGGGTTTTAAGGGCAAATAATTAATTGGATAGCAACTATGAAGATCTTGGAGGTTGTCTGCTAAATTTATCAACCCTGTGGTACCATAAAGCAAACAATTAAAAACAGTCACCAAATGAAAGGGATATAGGAGAAGCATCCTTCATGGATAGATAGGTTTCAATTACAGCAATAAAATAAAGGAAACATTCAGAGAAGAGTCTATGGACATATGGTATTTTGCTGATGAAAGACTACAAGTTACAGAAGGCATAGTAAAAAAGATTTAGGTGCTTAGAGATGGGTAAGGAACTGGGTCAAATTAGAGGATGAAAGAGGCACTAGAAGATAAGAATTTGGGTGGTGATGAATGACGCAGAAGGCCTCCTTTAAATCCTATTACAGATGGTATTGCAGGCAAAAGGTTGATCTTACCAGAAATGGACAGGCTTTGTGCATTTCAGATAATGAAATTAAATCTTAAATCCAGTTGTAATTTTAGTAGTTTTTAAAATTTACTTAATATCTTCCAGGTATATGGTAAAATAAGCAAGAACAAAACACAGCTCACAACAGTAAGTGAATTATTTTATGGCACTAACATACAGCTCTTTGAAAGTTCCATAAGAGAAAGACATATAAAGAGAAATTCAATGTATAATCCACAATGAAATCACAAAGGCACACTTGTATTAAAAAACCTTTAGGGCCTGAATGAATCATGACCAATTTACATAGTCACACAGATGCGGGCATTTATAAAAATCAATTTATAAAAGAGTTACACTCCCTTGTCCTATGAAATGAAATACTTTATCATCACTTATAAGTCAATTAGTTGGTCAAAGGTGAATATGGATGTTAACATTTATTGCACGCCATAATATGAAGCTTAAAAATTAAGATTTTGAAAGAAAAACTGTTTTCTTTTCCTGTTTTCAGAAAAAGCATGGAAAATTATATATATAAGTTGAGTGTATTTGTATATAACTTTTATATAAAATCTGGCTATCAATTAATTAAAGGGGAAAGGCTTGGTTAACAGGAGCTTTTAACTAACTGCATCAAAAAAATCATGAAGATCTTTGAAAAGAGAAGGCCAGGATCACAGAAGAATTCGAAATGTGTGTGGGAATAAAAGATAAAGGAAAAATCATATCATATTTTAAAGAAAATAGGTTTCCTTTTATTATGTATTTTAAAGCATGATTCATTCAGTTACTATGTGCATACTATTTTGTCCAATTTAGACAAGTCATGTAGCTGTCTTTAATATAAAAATAAAAGAGGAGACATTGTCTTGAATTATAAACCATGACTTACACTGCTTCAGGTGATCAAAGAATGTGAAGCTAAAAGCCAAAATAATTTAGTTTACATCTCATGTAGATAGCTTTGGAAAGGGCATTTTTATGCCTATGTTTAGTCACATTAAAAATAATGATCTATTGCAACAAATGTACCACACTAATGAAAGATGTTCACGTGAGAGAGTGTGGGAGGGGGAGAGGGTGGGGTATATGGGAATCCCCTATATTTCCGATGTAATCTAAAGTTTCTTTAAAAAAAAAAAAAAAAAATTTTTTTTTTTAATCTGATTGATATTCAAACTATACACAGTAAAGAATATAGGTACGAGTGTAGGGAAAGGTAAACTATATACATACATGTGAAATAATTTACTTCTTCAAACAGAACAAATGAGATTCTAAATACTAAAGACTATTTAGAGAAACTGTAACCTAGAATATCATTTATTTTAGTACTCATTTATTCATTCAAGAAATATATGAGGACCTAAGATATGACAGATACTATTCTTGATACAATAACCAAAACAAAGTCCCTGGTATCATGGAGCTTTCATTATACTGTAGCACTCTAATCAATTTCAGTTTTAGGGTTAACCTCCAGAAGGAAATAAATTTGGAAAAATTTCTAAAGTAAAGAATATACAAAAGTAGTTAAGCATACCCAATCCCAATTCTACTTATTCAACCCTGATAAAGAGTATTTTTGTCTAGCTTTTAATTACATGGGCTCACCCTAATTGCATTTTGTTTAAGTAATAAGTTTCTTTCATTCCCTGGAAGGTCTAATGCCAATGGGCATTCCTATAATCCATTATTAGACATTATAAAAATTATGAACTAAAATTGTTCCTACTTCATAAAAAGAAAACACAGAGCATTTCTCTAATCTGCCTAATTTGATTAAAATAATCCTAGGTTGCTAAATAGGGAAATTTTTTTTCCTTTGTACTTAAAAGAATCTAGGTATTCCTCACAATGAACAACTTTCTTCTTTTTAAATTTCTTATTGAGAGCTCAAATGTACATTAAATAGAACTAAAAGAAATGTTACTTAATTTCTCTAAGCTTCAGTGTCCTAAAATAGTACCTACCTCCTAACATTGTTTTGGGATTAAATAAATTAAGGCAAAAATGAACAAACAAACAAAAAGGGCTAAGTGATTGATCATAATTTGAGAATATCAGTTATCATCATCTCAGATAGTAAGTTCTCAATAATAACAGTTTCTATTTATCATTACCATCATCCCCAAACTCAGAAGTGGGGAAAGGCAAACACCAAGCTACTATAAGAATATTAAAGATTTTTTTGTCTTGACAAGATGACCAACACACACATGTTCCTCAAACTAAGCAACAGATTTAGAGCATCAGTAATACTGATTTTACCAATATCCACAATTCCTAGAAGTGGCTGAATGTGGAGGAATTTTCAGAAATCAAAGTGTCACTAACAAGAAGCTTTATCAACATTTTATTTGCTATTCCAAAGACTCAGAAATATTTCCCATCTTTAAAAACATGATACATTTCTTGCAATTCATTTCAAGGAAGTGTTAAGTGACAAAGAATTTTTTTTAAGTAAACAAAGGAGTTAAGACCATTTAAAAGGTAATGTTATTAGCTTCTAACCTGGTCCTAATCAGACTATACTGGAAATCTATTAACATGATCCTATTCAAAGAAAAATAAAAACAAACAAAAAAGCAAACCCAAATAAACAAGCATAAAATCCCCTATGTTTAATTAAATCTGGAAAGTGATGATAGACTACAATGAAAGAATTAGCAAAGATAAGACCTAAAGTAAAGCAAAATACGGAATCAAATATTGAATGAAAAACCTCTTCATCCTTCAAGGGATCCTGAAGAAAACCAAGAACTTTCCAAATGGAGAGGTCACTAAATATCCATGAACACTCACCCAACCATTGGTAGCAGAACTCTTGGAGACCCAGATGCTTGAATCAGCTGAAATAGTACCAAGTTTTTACTGATTACTCTTAATAGGGCAATGGAGCACAGGTTTACTCCATACTATCAAAAATTAAAAGTAATTAATATTGATAACTCTAGTTACTACCTTTACAAATGACTTAAAGGAAGAGGAAACTGAGTAATGAGTTCCCAAGTGAATAAAACTTACTATGTGCATGTGTGCAAATGTATGAATTTTCTCCTGTTCTCATAATGACATGTCTGATAGCATAATTCCTCCTATAAATGTAAATATACTGGCAGAATAAAAATGTCTAAATAAATATAAAATTCTTAAAAGAAAACATGTAAAATATTTTAATATTGATTCAGATTAATAATTGTGAAAGAAGCTTTCTTTCTTTTAAAATAATGTGAATATTTCAACATTAAATACTACAATTCCTTCAGTAATACACAGGAAAATATTTTCAGTTCCCTGCACTTAAAAAAAAGTATAGTTCTGGGGAGCAGATGTAGCTCAGTGGCTGAGTGCCTGCTTCCCATATATAAGGTCGTGGGTTCAATCTCCGGTAACTTGTTAAAAAAAAAAAAAAAGTATAGGTTCTTTTCTTTAGGCCCTTTTAACTATAGTAATGCTTCCTTTAATCAGAGGATTTTCACATTTCTATACATAAAATAATTTGTAACACTTAAGGTTAAACAAAAGACTCCTTTCTCAAAGCGAGAACTATATTCAACATTATTAATCATTAAACTCTGAAAATTAACATCAATTTAATATAAAATATCTGATGGTATCCAATTCTAAAGAAAAGCAAAGCAGGATCAACACCTAGATGAGAATATGGTAATATGTTTTTCTCAATCTCAAGAAGCTGGGTAAGGATGAATCCACCCCCCCACCCCCCAACCTAAACCCCTTCAACTTACTCTGAAGATGCATGTGGTAAAAATTAAGACCCTCTACTGCTATACTAATGGCTAAGAACAAAAAAATTGGAGATTCTATATTTCTATATTTTCCCCAAGTAACTAATATATAAAAACTACTTTTGCGTGTCATGTAAGGAAACAAGTGAAACAATCCCAACTTGGTTTGAATAACTCAGATAGACAAGAAATAAAAAGTACTCTGACTTTCTAATGTTAAGTAAGCAAATTCAAGCTATGAAATAAACATTAAAATAGCAAGCCAGCAAATTTGCTCCAACATGACTGATAAAATGACTTAACTGCTGCATATCTAAACATAGCTTTGCAAAATAATATATGCATCACTTGTTGAAAAAGAAAGAACCTTTGAAGTCTTGAGAACAGGAACAAAATAAGGAAGATTGAAGCATGCATAATTTTTAAAAGATGCCTAGAGTAGACAAGGAAAATGTATGATACGTAAGTTAGGGAGAGATTTGGAAACAGAATAAAGAAAAGGAATGACCACTAAAAGACTAGCACTACAGTGACTGTTATTACTATTGTTCCTAAAAATATGAAGTGTAATTAAGGGTAAAAATAGAAATCACCTGGAACAAAATACAGATTGACATATAAAATACTTCTGTGTGAGAGAAATTTAAACATTTTAGATCTCTATGTCAAATTTTAAATGACAAAGCATGCCAATATTACCTTTCTTTCGAAAGAGTGCATTTAGGTAATTTTCTGCTTGGCATTCAATCTTATCAGTGTTGGACTGGCCCTGAGATGATAGTTCCTCCGTTGGTGTTGACTGTGAAGAATCAAGAGATGGTATACAATCCTAAAATTACACACACACACACATACACACACACACACATATAGAGACATAACAAATCACTTTTTATTCAATCACAGAATTCCATTTAAAAAGGGCAAAAAGAAATTACTTCTCTAAATGCTAATTTGTCCTACCTTTTAAAAATATCAAATTATATAAAGAGAACATAAAATTAGGGGCAGGGGCAGGAAAAAAGAAATTTAGCTCTGATAGAGGGCCAAATTAGTTTTATTCCATAGTATAACTACAGTCAAAGAGAAGAGCAGATCAAAATATATTGCTGAATAAATTCAGTATATGGCATGGCAACAATGTAATCTTTTCAGAGGGTTTTAAGAAGCAGATATGTTTATCCACTAATTTGACCAAAATGGATGCAAGTTTTCAAGTTCTCATTTGTTCTCGGCCCTTCTCACAACAGTATATTAGCAATCAGGATTTCCAGTCATACAAAAATATGCTGCTTATATAGCTTATACCCGATATACATTAGATACTTAATATTTAATCATTTACACAGGAGATAATTATGATATCCAGCAGACTTCAAGAATAAGTAAAAGGCTAAAAAACAGTAGCATATTGTCCCCTACTAAATTATTCCTAATAAATCAGACATCAGGGTGGTCTTAGACTAAACTAGGCCTCCAAGCTCACCCTAGACTATATCTAAATGCAGAATAGACCTGAACTGAACTTTGAGTCAGGAAACTTTAAGAAAAAAAATGGGAAATAAACAAAAGAGATGAGTTTTCTCAGATTTTCACCTGAAAGTTAAGGTAAATGACTGCCAACGTGACCCTTTAAAATAGTATTCTCATTACCAAAATCAAGTATTTAACTTCCACTGTAGGTCACAATGTTAGGAATAACTTAAATGAAAAAAATAAAGAGTTGTTTTACAATTGTGAAATTAGGTTTAGACATAATTTCATAGCATTAAAACTTACACTGACTGCTTCTCTCTGTAGGTTACAAAATGAACATTTTTCATCCATAGACCAGTCAGTCAGCTCTTCTGGTTCACAGTCTTTAAAAAAGGGAAAAATAGTAATTAAATTCACTAAATTTATTGAAACAAACTAAAATACTGCTCTCTGTAGCAATGGTTTATATAAAAATAAAACTATGAATAATCAAGAAGGCCTAACTTTAAAATTAAAGTCATGACATCTAGAAGAGAAATAAACAGAAAATGCTGTAAGGAGAATAATTTGGCAATATTGTGGGACAAAGTAGCAAGAACAATGAACTGATTATAAAGTAATTTTCAACAACAGGGTTTAAAGTATCCTCTAGCTTTCTGAAAAATGCAATACAATTTATCATTGGCCATTATTTTTATTTTTTTATTTTAGCTCTGAAAGAAATCAGAACAAGGAGAGGGGAGCAGATGTGGCTCAAGCAGTTGAGCACCTGCTTCCCACATGGGAGGTCCTGGGTGGGTTCAGTCCCCGGTGCCTTCTGAAAAAAACAAAAACTGAACAACAAGCTTAAAAATAAAAAACAAACAAAAAAACACCAAAAAAACAAATACGAGCTAACAAACTAAAAAAACAACTCAGGGGAGCTGATGTGGCTCAGTGGTTGAGTGCCGGCTTCCCACATATGAGTACCCGGGCTCATTCCCTGGCCCCAATACCATAAAAATAAAATAAAAAAGAACAAGGAGATATGAGGAGGAAAGGAATAAATTTTGTACAATACAAAAGGTAAAATAAAATCAGAGAACCAGAGGGAAGCACCAGAAAAACCAAAGATTTGAGAAAATGAAATATTGCCATGAAAACAAGTAGAAATTCATTGCTAATAAATCAGATTATATTTTTATTATATTTGTCTAAAGACTTTGTTACTGGAATTAGGAAAAAACCAGGAAAACAGATAAGCTATATTATTCAACACAAAATGGCTTTTTTCCATAAGAATGTCTGTTCTTTATAATACAACTGTTTAAATATATTAGTTTCTGGAAAAAAAATTTCTACTGAAGCAATTTTAGGAAATGTATAATAATATTGTCAAACCAACTATATTGGGTATAGGCCAGGGGTTCTTAACCGGGGGTCTGCGAGCTTGAATTGACATTCAAAAAAACATTATTCTTGTGGGGACGTGTTGGTGTGGTTGTACATATTTATTAAATAATACACAGTATAGTGTGGACTTAGTAAGGAGTCTGTGGTTTTCACCTGACTGGCAAAGGGGTCTGTGGAATGAAAAATGTTAAGAACCTCTGGTATAGACAGAGATTTTCAAACTTAATCCTTGCAGCAGAAATTCTCTCAATTTCTTTTCTCAAACAAATTCGTATGTGGAACCTCAAATACATAAGAAAATGCTTTATAAACTTCAAAGCACTATGCAAAGGCTAATTATTATCAAGACAGGATCATCAATTATTAATTCTTTTTTAATCCCAAGCAATTGCACATGTATTTAATAAGGTTAGTTTGCAAATGACAGATAATTTTGACTAAATATCTATATATAATCTATAAAATTAAAAACAGTCCAGCAAAATGGCGGAGTAAGTAGTTTTACAGCTTGCTCCTTCCAACAGAAAAACGAGAGCTGGAAATAGAGATGGGAATTAACCAAGTGGTAAAACTGGAACTAGAATTAGAATGGACATCTAGACCAACTACAGGAGCGCCAGAAGAAGCAAGAGTCTGCTAAAAGTTCAGCTTTTGAAAGTGAAACTAGAAACCAACGATCAGCTCCCTTCCTTATAACAGCCTCAGAAGCCATGGAGAAGCAGCCCAGATTCTGGCAGTGGCCAGGGTAGGCAGAGGAAACTTCATCCTCCAAAATGTGGGGTAGAGAATAGAGGTCAGTCTGGGGGATCCATGAGGGACAAGCAGGCACTGGCCTCAGTTTCAGTCCTCTGAGCACGAGGCTTCTGGCCTAGCAGCAGCATCCCCCAGGACGTAAAAAGTCAGTGCACCTTCTTTGGCTGTTTTTTCCTTTTTCTTCTGTGAGTGGGCATTTCCTAGTATGGCAGATGGTTGAAGGTCTAGCACTGACACTGGCCTATTTGGCCCTCTGGGCAGCAGTGGCTTCTGGTCTTCCATAAGTCAATGCCAATGCACCTTTATTTCATTAGTTTTCTTTCTTTTGTAGATGGGTATTTCTTG
>JAQZBX010033334.1:0-25432 GCA_029593785.1 Cabassous unicinctus | reverse complement strand
AAGAAACAGGAAGATATGGCCCAGTTAAAGGAACACAATAAGCCTCCAGATGTCATAAAGGAGTTGAGACAACCAATCATACATGTTCAAACAAATCACCTTAATAAATTCAATGTGATGGCTAAAGAAATTTAGGATATTAAGAAAACACTGGATGAGCACAAAGAAGAATTTGAAAGTATACATATAAAAATAGCAGATCTTATGGGAATGAAAGGTGCAATAAATGAAATTAAAAATACACTGGAATCATATAATAGCAGATTTGAGGAAGCAGAAGGAAGAATTGGTGAGCTTGAAGATATGACCTCTGAAAGTGAACATACAAACGAACAGATGAAGAAAAGATCAAGGAAATTTGAACAACTTCTCAGGGAACTAAACAGCAGCAAGAGATATGCAAATATATGTGTCATGGGTGTTCCAGAAGGAGAAGAGAAGGGAAAAGGGGCAGAAGGAATATTTGAAGAAATAATAGTAGAGTATTTCCCAACCCTATTGAAGGACATAGATATCCACGTCCAAGATTTTTTTGGCCAAAAAAATCCAAATAGCCCAATTCTGAGACATATACTAATCAGAATGTCAAATGACAAAGACAAACAGAATTCTGAGAGCAGCAAGAGAAAAGCAATGCATAATGTATAAGAGATACCCTATAAGATTAAGAGCTTATTTCTCAACAGAAACCACAGAGGTAAGAAGACAGTGATATGATATATTTAAGATACTACAAGAGAAAAATTTACAGCCAAGAGTCATATACCCAGCAAGATTGTCTTTCAAAAAATGAGGGTGAGCTTAAAATATTCAAAGATAAAAAGAAACTGAGAGAGTTTGTCACCAAGAGACCAGCTTTGAAAGAAATACTAGAGGATGTGTTACAGAGTGGAATAAAAAAAAAAAAGAGAAGAGGGAGGCCTAAAAGAGAGTGTACAAATGAAGATTATATCAATAAAAGTAACTAACAGTGTCAAAAGAATGGCAAAAAAATAAAATATGACAGATAAAACCCAAATATTTAGGAATAAACTCACCCAGCGATGTAAAGCACTTGTATGCAGAAAACTACAACTCATTTTTAAAAGAAATAAAAAAAGGACCTAAATATTTGGAAAGACATTCCCTGCTCACAGATTGGAAGAATAAATATCATTAAGATGTCAATTTTACTCAAATTTATATACAAATTCAATGCAATCCCGATAAAAAATTCCACCAACATTTTTTAAATAAGTGCAGCACATGATTTTTAAATTTATTTGGAAGTGTAAGGGATCCTGAATAGCCAGAAACATCTTAAAACAGAAAAAGTAAACTTGGAGGACTCTCTTTCCCAGACATTAAGTCATATTATCAAGCTAGAGTGGTAAAAATGGAGTGGTACTGGCATAAAGACAGACACATAGACCAACAGAACTGAATTGATGGTTCAGAAACAGACCCTCACATCTATGGTCAAATGATTTTTGACTAGCATGATAAACCCATCCAGCTTGGGCAGAGCAGTCCATTCAACAAATGGTGCTGAGAAAACTGGATATCCATAGCAAAATAAGGAAAGAGGACCCCTATCTTACACCTTATACAAAAATTAACTCAAAATGAATAAAAAACCTAAATACAAAAGCAAGAACCATAAAGCTTCTAGAAGAAAATGCAGGAAAATATCTTCAACACCTGTTGGCAGGTGGTTGACTCTTAAAGAAGTTAAAAGGGAGACTGCGATGGACTATTGATATTTAATGTATGTAGACATTTTAATTAGCTTTACTCTAAAAGTGTGGAAATGTACAGAGTTGATGGTAACACACTATAGTGGGGGACAGCTGGTTTAGAAATGGCAATTTGGCTGAAAATATTAGTCTGGGGATGTAAATGCCAATTGACCGAAATGTAGAGAATAATCTAGGGACCGAATAGCACAGTAAGCCCAGAGGTGAATGAGAATTGTGGTTGATGGTACAGATGCAAGAGTGTCCTTTGTGAGCTAGAACAGATGTACATCACTATTGCAGGGTGGTGGGAATGTGGAGAAGCATGGGAAAAGTACAGCTGGAGTGACCTATGGACTGTGGTTAACAGTAATAATGTAATATTCTTGCACCTATGCCAAAGATGTACTGTATGTAATGGGGAAGTATGGAAAATGTGTGTAAAATGTATGCTATGAACCTGGTAATAATCAGATGATCTTATCTCACAATCCATAACAAATGTTCCACCACAGTGTGGTGTGTTGTCGGAGTGGGTTGCTTGATAATTCTACATATGTGTATGATTGTTTTGTAAATTTACAACTTCTGTCATAAAAATATATTTAAAAAATAATGGGGTGGTTTGGGGGAAAAATAAACCAAATGTAAGATAAGGATTATAATTATTAGTAAGATTTTGAAAATATTATTTCATAGTTTGTAACAAATGTTTTACAACAAAGCAAGGTTTTAGGTGGAGGGTTGGTGTATGGGTCCCCTGTCTGATGTTATGAATGTTTGCTTTGTAAGTTCACAACTTTTACTAAACATTTATCATTTACGTATGTTCATGTATAAATGATATAATAATAATAATAATAGGGTGGGTTGGGGGAAAATACTTTGGTTAATAGTAATATTTTGAGGCTGCTCATTAGTTAAAAATATTTCACAACAATGCAAGGTATTGGTGGTAGGGTGAGGTATGAGAGCCCTGTATGATGTTATATATGTTTGTTTGTAAGTTCACAACTATTGCTATACACTTATTGTTTTGTTGTTTTTTTTAAAGATTTATTTATTTATTTATTTATCCCCCCCTTGCTGCTTGTGTTGCTGTGTCCATTCGCTGTGTGTTTTCTCCATGTCTGCTTATCTCCCCCTTGCCGCGCGGCCTGGCCTGCCCTCACAAGGAGGCCCCGGGAAGCAAACCCGGGGCCTCACACATGGTAAACGGGGGCTCTATCTATTGAGCCACACCCGCTTCCTGTTGTGAAGTCTTGCTGCATCAGCCCACCATGCCGCGCGGCCTGGCCTGCCCTCACAAGGAGGCCCCAGGAAGCGAACCCGGGGCCTCCCATATGGTTAACGGGAGCTCTATCCATTGAGCCACACCCGCTTCCCACTTATTGTTTATATATGTTCATTTATGAGTGATATACTTCAATAATTTTTTTTAAAAATCCCTTGGCAATAGATGTGAGGGTCTATTTCTTAATTCTCAATTCAGTTCTACTTGTCAATATGTTTATCTTCATGCCATTAGCCAGATAACATTCTTTAAAGTCTGGAAGTGAGAGTCCTTCTATTTTGTTCTTCTTCATAGAGATATTATTGGCTATTTGGGGACCCTTAACTTTCCAGATAAATATGATAATTGGCTTTTCCAATGCTACAAAGAATTATATTGGAACTCTTATTGGGATTGCATTAAATCTGTAGCATCAGTTTGGTAGAATTGACATCTGATTCATATGAAGTCTTCCAACCCATGATCATGCAACAGACTTCGATTGTTTTAGATCCTATTCAGTTTCTTTTAGCAATGATTTATAGTTTTCTGAATGCAGGTCCTTCATGTTCTAAGTTAAATTTCTCCCTAAGTATTTGATTCTTTTAGTCACTGCTGTAATTGGAACTTTTCTCTGACTTCCTCCTCAGATTGCTCATTATTAGTGTATAGAAATGCCATTGGTGTTTGCGTATTAATCATGAAGTCCACTCCTTTGCTGAAATTGTCTATATGTTGTAGTAATTTAGTTGTGGATTTTTTGGGATTTCCTAAGTATAGGATCATACCATCTGTGAAGAGCAAGTGTTTTACTTCTTTCTTTCTGGATTATTCAGGGTTGTGCAGAGAAATATACCCAACAGGAGATAACTGTAAACAGTATGAGATTTTATAAAATTGTCTCATACAACTGTGATGATGCACAAGTCCAAATTTTGTAAGGGAAGCTGTAAGCAAGGGATGGAGATGAAGTTCCTTCTTAAATTACCCAGCAGGCAGTGACTATCTGAAGTAGAATTGGGGATTCTCTCTCTGAATGCTGAAATCACTTCTCCTTTTAAGGCCTTGAATTGACTGGATGAGACATCACTTATTGCTAATAGTAATCTCCTCAGTTATTTGTAGATGCAAAAAGACATCTGTGCAATCAACTGATTCATGTTTAAATTCCATGAAATATCCTTATATTACAACTAGTTTAGTACTTGCTAGACCAAACTGCCTGGCCAGTTTGCCACATTAGCATAACCATCACACTTCCTAATTGGATGCTTTTCTTTCTTTTCTTTTTCTTTTCTGATTGCTCTAGCTACAATTTCTAGCATAATATTGAATACCAGTGGAGAGCGTGGTTATCTGTGTCTTATTCCTGATCTCAGTGGGCAAGCTTTCAATCTTTCTCCATTGAGTAAAATGTTAGGTGTGGGTTTTTCATATATACAATTTATCATATTGAGAGAGTGTCCTTCTATTTCTATCTTTTTGAGAGTTTTATTTTATATCAAGAAAGAATGCTGTGATTTTTCTTCTTCAATTTATTAATGTGGTGTATTACACTGATTTTCTTATTGAACCATCTTTGCATACCTGATATAAACCCCACTTGATTAGGATGAATAATTTTTTAATACGTTTTTATGATTCAGTTAGCAAGTTAAAGATGAAGATTTCTGTATCAATATTCATTTAAAAATTGGTCTGTAATTTTCTTTGTTCATAATATATTTACTTGGCTTTGGTAATAGATTCATGTTAGCTTCAGAAAATGAGTTTGGTAGCATTCTTACTATTCAATTTTTTTGAGGAGTTTGAGTAACTAAATTAGATCTTCTTTAAATGATTGGTAAAATTCACCTGTGAAGCCATCTGGTCCTGGACTTTTCATTTTGGGGAGGTGTTTGAGGACTGTTTCAAATTCTTTATTTGTGATTTTTTATTTTTGCTGAAGTCTTCTATTTCTTTTAGGGCCATTGTGGTTTGTTCATGTGTTTCCAGAAAGTTGTCCATTGAATCAGTGTTGTCTAGTTTGTTGGCATAAAGTTGTTCACAGTATACTCTTATGATCTCTTTTATTTCTGCCGTGTCATTGGAAATGCCATCTTTCTCATTTTTTATTTTATGTAAATGCATCTTCTCCCATTTTTTCTTTGTTAATCTAGCTAAGGGTTTGTATATTTTGTTGATCTTCCTGAAGAACCAACTTTCAGTTCTTTGATTTTCTCTATCATATTTTCATTCTCCATTTCATTTTTTTTTTCCTGTAATCTTTATTATTTCTTTTTTGTTGTTTGCTTTGGGATTGGCTTACTGTTCTTTTTCTAGTTCTTCTAGTTGTGCAGTTAGGTTTTTGATTTTAGGCTTTTCTTCTTTTTAAATATAAGCCTTGAGGGCTATAAATTTCCATTTCAGCACTGCCTTTGCTTTATCCCATAAGTTTTGATATGTTATGTTCTTGTTTTAATTTGTCTTCAGATATTTATTAATTTCTCTTAATTAATTCTTATCCCACTGATTAATTAAGAGTGTACAGTTTAATTTTCATATATGTGTGAATTTTTGCTTTTTCTTGATTTACAACTTTATTCTATTATGATCAGAGAAAGTGTGTTTTTTTTCTAATTTCAGTTCTGTTAAGTTTATTGAGATCTGAATTATGTCCCAACATATGTTCTATCATGGAGAAAGATCCAGGAATAATTTAGAAGGATGTATGCCCTCCTTCTTTGGATTGTAATACTCTATAAATGTCTATTAGTTCTAGTCCACTTATATTATTCTAACTCTCATTTTCATTATTTTCTGTACAAATTTTCTATCTAAGGCTGAGAGTGTAGTCTTGAAATCTCCAACTATTATTCTAGAGATGTATATTTCTCCCTTCAGTTTTGTGAGTGTTTGTCTCATGTATTTTGGGGCACCTATATTAGTTGCATAAATATTCATTATTTTTATTTGTTCTTGGTGAATTTTCCCTTTTAATAATATATATTAAACTAATTCATCTCTATAACAGTTTTGTATTTAAAATCTATTTTGCTGATATTGATATTGCTTCACCCATTTTTTATTGCTATTATCATGGAATATCTTTCTCCATTCTTTCACTTTTAGCTTGATTGTGTCCTTCTGTGTAATGTGAGTCTCTTGTAAACAACAAAGAGATGGTGCATGGTGTTTTTTGCTTGTTTGTTTTTTATCCATTCAGTCAATCCATGTCTTTAAATGGAAGTTCAATTCATAACATTCAGTGTTACTACTATAATGGTATTACCTACCTCATCTATTTTATCCCCAGGCTTTTGTGTTAGTCAGCCAAAATGGTGCTGATACAAATGCCAGAAATCTGTTGGCTTTTATAATGAATATTTATTTGGAGTAGAAGCTTAGTTACAAGACCCTAAAGAGTCCAATTCAAGGTACCATAAAGGGTACTTTCTCACCAAATGTCTGTTGCTACATGTTGAAGCAAGATGGCTGTCAATATCTGTGAGGATTTTGCCTTCCTCTTTCCTCTTAAGACTCCATGGACCCAGTTCATTCTAATTTCTAATCTCCATGGACCCAGTTCATAATTTCTCTGATCTGTAGGTTGGAGGGTTCTTTACTTTGTAGGCTCAGCTGCTCTATTCTCTTCACAAGGTCAGCTGTAAACTCTCAGGTAAGTAGAGCTTCACTCTTCCTGGAACTGCAGGATGAAAGCTGACAAGTTCTCTCTTCTGTGTTTATGGAGCTCTCTCTATTACTCTGTGTCTTCTGTGTATCTATTTCTGTGTGTCTCCTTGATTGTCTGTTTAGATAGCCCACAAAGGGATAAGGGACTGATATTGAGTTACCCTAATGACATGGTATAATCCAAGCCCTAATCTTAACATAAGTTAATCAAAGGCAGTTTAGCTGAATCTAAGACAATTAAAGGGTGTCATGCTCAGAGGAACAGACCAGTTTAAAAACATAATCAAATATCTTTTTTTGGAATTCATGAAAAATATTCTATTGCCCTGTCTTACTATTTCTATTGCCCTTTCTTTCTATTGTCTTCCTTTTAACCCTTTAAGTTTCTCTTCCTTATGTGTTTCATTTCTACACTTTTCTCCAGGGCTCTCATTCTTGTCTTTTCTTTTCTGGCTGTAACACATCTTCTGCTATTTCTTGTAGATTTTGTCTCTTGGTAACAAACTCTCTCTGTTCCTGTTTGTCTATAAAGACTTTAAACTCACCTTTATTTCTGAAGGACAGTTTTGTCAGAAAGAGATGTCTGAGCTGGCAGTTTTTCTCTTTCTGTCCCTTAAATATATTGCACCACTGAGCTCTTACCTTCATGGTTTCTGATGTGAGATTGGAACTTAGCCTTATTAAGAGTGCCCTTTAAGTAATACTCTTATTGTCTCTTGCTGCTCTCAAAATCTTCTCTTTATCTTTGGCTTTTGATATTCTGAATAATAAATGATTTGGAATTGTTCTATTCAGATTTCTTCCATTTGTGGTATGTAGCCCATCTTGAATAGTGCTATTCATCTTTCATAAAGGTTGGAAAATTTCAATCAGTATTCCTTCAAATATTTTTTCTACCCCTATTCTGTTCTTTTCTTCTGGGACACCTTAATGCGTATGTTTTGGCATTTTGTATTCTCATTCAATTCCTGGGACCTGATCAATTTTTTGGATTATTTTTTCTGTCTGTTCTATCTTTTCAAGTTCAAATGTTCTATTTTCAAATTCATTTATTCATTCTTTTTAACATTTCAAATCTTCTGTTCCATGACTCTAAAATATTTTTAATCTCATCCATTGTGTCTTTCATTCCCTAAAGCTCTGTTACTTTTTTTCCAGGCTTTCAATTTTTTTTTTGTATTCTCACACAGTGTCAGCTTTATAACCTTTATCTATTAATCATATTTTCCTTCATTGCTTTAAATTGATTAAGAAATATTTTATGACCATCTTTATTAGTTGTCTTAACTCTTCTGTCTTATCTTTAATCTTGGTTTGTTCCTTTTGCTGGGCTTTATTTTCTTGTTTCTTAGTATGGATTATCTTTGTTGATACCTAGGATCTGATTCATTTTCAATTTTGCTCTGTTGATCAATTTTTCTCTCTTGCCTACTGGTTTTTATCTCACAGTGCTTCTTTGATTTTTAGTTTAAAATTTTCCTAAGACTTTAAAATTGCCTTGTTCAAGTAGTCAAAACAGGGGCAGGTATCTGTTAATGGAGCCTGATCCAATCTGCCATGCCTGGAAAAGTATCAAGAAAGACCACCCTGTCTTCCTTCACTTTCACAGGTGGCCAGCAAATGAAGCTTCTAGGCAAGCCCTACTACATGAATGAATTCATAATTTCCACTAGCACTTCTGAACCAGTGAATTATGGTAGTTACATATACCAAAGAGAAACCACACTCAGCCTTCTGCTGTACCCTCACTTTTCTCAGGGAAAATCTGTCCTTTCCTCTCTCCATTGGCCACTCTAGCACAGGTTTTTCCAAGGCTGTTCACCTCAGTGGTGGGGCATGGGCACCATTCCCAGCCAGGGGTATCAACTCATGTTTTTTCTCCCTTTGGCTTCTCCATCTCTCTGTCCCCAGTACCTCTGAGATGATGCATGAAGTCCTTTCCTGGTGTGCAGTTCCCCAAAACAGCTCCCTCAGATATACCTGCTTCCCTATTTTGCAAAAGTGCTATGCCCTGCCTAAGCTATTCTGATGCCATTTTCTAAAGTACTTTCCTTTTTATATGAGTAACTTGTGACTGTATTTACTCTTTTCATCTTGTGCTGCCTATTTTTTAAAAGATAAGAATGTATGCAATATTTTTCTTCAAAGATCAACAAGAATTATGAGTTGATTAAAGATTATAACTATTTTCTAAATTATATTATTCTATGTTAAAATATTAACTAATTAGGGTTATTTATAAAATCTTTTAGAAATATTTAAGTAAATATATTATGTCCTGAAATTTCAACTCTGCTTCCTTAATTAGCATGTTGATATTTTCACATATTTACAAACTACACATAAGCACACATTCACTCGCAGACACATTATTTTAGTATAAAAATGTTAAAATAACTTTAAAAGATCCAAGAATAGTGGTCAGGAAAAAAGGCGAGATTATTTGACATTATATTTCAATGAATATCCTCAGTTCCAATATCACATGCACTGTGACCTCAAGATCCAGAAACACCATCTGCACTGAAAGGGATTCAATTCATATGTCACATCACTTTCTATATTGAGCTGGGGAACAGTCAGTGTCTTCTTTTGTGAGAATAATATAAATACACATACTATAAATTATAAATTAACTCAGATATAAATATATCAATGTAAATATTGTTAGACATATGAAGAAATGATTAGTACCTTACAGGCAGTTATTTATTATAGATGACAACTTAATATTTGGGAGTAGTAGTAATATGTAATGGTCATATATTGTTGTTGTTGTTGATTGTACCTTTATTAGCTCTAACTAATTGTTCATTATAGAAAAATTCAATGGACACCAATTTGTTTCCTTAGAATGTAACTAATACCACTTTATGTCCAAACTGGACAAACTGAACAAGCAACTCAGTTTAAGAATATTCATCATACAATATTTTATTTGGGTTCTTGTGCATAAGCAATTGGCCTTTATAAACTAGAGTCCATGCCAAAACTTCATTAATGTACTATAAAACAGGAATGTATCAGGAAATCTTGAACTGAATTAAGTAATACCAGGCAATACATATTACTAAATTTTTATTCCATAATCAAAAGACAAGTTAAAGATATTAAGTTGAATTTCTGGTAATGGACAAATATAGTAGACACATAATTAAATAATCCAGTTTAAGGAATATATAAAATTTGTATTATTTTTGTTAGATAATATTTAGGCTTATCCAATCCATTTGGTATAACTGAGCATCACTAATCTCTTATTGAAATCAGTACTATATATTTTTAATAATTAAAAAAATATTTTTCATTCAGTGTTGCCAAAAACCTCCATATAGGAATTTCCCATATTTGACCATATCAATCCAATGAATTTGCTAAAAGTCATCAGGGTATCTGTCTTCTAGACAAAATATTCTGAAATTATAAATAAGACAACAGGATTGATTTAATACTCATGAAAATCTGAGTTTCATTGATAGTCAAAGTAAATTGTCATCTGATTCACACAAAATACGTATAAGGTAAATATCTCAACTCTAAAAGAAATTCCAAAAAAAAGGCAGGAAATAAGCAAAGTCCTGAATATTCATCTACTGAAAAAGTGCCTGAGTAATGTTAGTTAAAGACTCAACACTGTAGAATTGTTCCTGAATTATTTCTTAAGAAAATGTATACAATATTAAAATCGATTTTTTAAATTAGTTGTTCTATACATTCCAACTGTGCTACATAGTATTTTTGGTTAATAGTAACGTCCTTAGTCTCTTCTGTAACTTTCTTACAAAAACTTCTGTGCATTTCTTAAGCATATGGCAAATAATTTTTGGAAAATAGGAATTTTGAAACAAAAGAGACCATATAATGTTATTTTTATACATTGAACATGAAGTTTATATCACTATCAGATATACAATTGCAGCATTTAAAATACAAGAAATATAAAATAATTAGCAAGAATTCTATGAGCTTAGAATTTTGACTTTTTTTTTACTCTTTCCATTAATGCAATTATTAATATTTCACAGTTAGTCCATTAATGTTTTATTCATATTTTCAGTTTTTTTCTCATATAATAAACTTTATAGAGAAGTTTTAGATTGCATAAAAGTTACATCAAAACTATAGGTGAGATTTTGGTTGTGGTGCCCAAATCGGTCCCCTTTAGATTTTGGGGCAGCTGAAGAACAAGGCAGCTGCTTGGTGGTTGAGCGAGGCAGATGGGCAGAATTGCAGGGGAAGAGGAGGTGACTGCCCCTGAAGGCTGAGCCCCCAAGCCTGGCCAGCCTGCTACCACTTCAGCATTTGACTGGGGCCAGGGCTGCAAGTAAGTTACTTTAGGGGAGCGCCCGGAGGGGTAGGATCAGAGTCTCATCTCGCCATTGGCTTTGCTGCGCCAGCGCTGCTGCAGGGCAAGATTGTGGAAGGCAGCTGGAGGTGCGAAGTTTGTAATCCATGAGCCGCAGGGTAGCCGGGTGGGGAAGGGTGCCAGGTAGGGGTCCAGGGTGCAAAGGTGGAAGGGTCAGTCATTTTCTTGGTGCAGCAGGCTGAGCTGGAAGAACTTGGCTACCTCCCCTACTTGTCTTCCACCAAGGCTTCCTCCCTCCCAAAAGGAATATGTGATTAGCATATATGCCATCCTCTCCCCTTCCCAAATTTTCCCCAATTAATAACATCTTACATCATTGTGGAACATTACTAACCAAGATCAATAATTTACATTATGGTTTACACTTTTGTACTGTTTTATAGAATTTGACAAAATGTATAATGATCTGTATCAATCATTGCAATATCATGCAGAACAATTGCAATGCCCTAAAAATGCCCTGTGTTCCAAGTATTTATTTCCTCTCCCTCCCCAGAGAACATTGGGAAACCACTATTCTCATATCAATATTACAGGTTCATCTGTTGTGGCAATAATAATAATTCTAATTTGGTCCATGGCTTCATTCCCCCTTAAGTTTGTTCATTCCACCCGCTTGAGGATTTTGAGATGGTGATGATGGCCCCTCTGCTTCATATTAAGAGGGGGCTTAGATCTCATGGGACAAATAGAAAGAACTGTTTATCTTGTAGTTGTAGATATCTTTGTTTTGGGGGATGTGAGTAATTGATCATCATCATTTTGCTTGTTCTACTGAGTGATTCTAATGAGCAAGGTGTTGGCCACAACTCTACTGAGATTCAGTGTTCAACCAGCATGTGAACAAACCAAAGATTCATGTTTCTGGGACATGTATTTATTGGGCATTGTGCTAATTATATGATCAAATACAAGAAGTAGAAGAATGATGTATCGTGAAATTATAAATGTGTCTAGCTCTGTTACCTTTGGAGAAATAGATTATCATATACTGCAAGGTAAGGCTGACTGAAGGAATGCTGATTTCATGAGGTTCTGCGCATTACGTAAATTGTCTGGAAGTCTCTAGGTCCCTCTGTAACACCCCTGTTTTGGTTTAGTTTACTGTGATATTTAATGAGATCTGCTTAATGTGTGCATAAGCATAACCTCTGAAATGTCTTCTCAAATTTCATTGAAATTCTATAACCATAGGAACTCTTTGTATTTAATGTTTTCTCCTTTAATCCAGCTCCTTTTCCCAATGCATCATTGGTTGGTGTTTGGTTTTAATCCCCTGGTACCAGGGAAGCTCATTCCTGAGAGTCATGTCCCATGCCAGTGGGAAGGTAGTGAGCATATTTGTTGAGTTTGGCTTAGAGAATAGCCACATGTGAGTAAAAAATAGGTTATCAAGAAGTAACTCTTAGGCAATCATTATTAATAGGGTAGATTTCAATTCCAAAAAATAAGGTTCATAAGTACAAGTATTAATATTGTAAACTTGGCATATTTGTCTGTTTTCCTTTTATTAGGCCCTGCCTATGAACTCTAGAGATTCTTGCTGCTATATGAGAGAATGTAGCAGGGCACCCCAGGATAGGAGTTTAATATTTGCTGGTTACTGTGTGGGTCTCCAACTATTGAGATAATGTGCTATGACAATGTGAACACATTCATATTCCATAGAGTCATGCCACAAGTCTATTCTTCCTCACACATCCACTCATCACCAACACCCTGCACTGATGACCTTCCCCTAATATAGAAACTAAAAGAACACTCCCACAACTGTATTCTCAACCACAATCCACAAACACCGAGGAATTCAACTGTTCCTTTCTGCAGCCCTCCCCACAGCTCCATCAATGGCCCAAACCTTCCCCTCAATACTGCTCACAGTCACATTCAGCACCATCAACCATACTTACTTGGCTGCACTCCCCTCTCTCCTGTTCAATGCCAAACTATCAACCTCCACCTTATTATAGATTCTGCCCAGATTGAGCATCAGCTCACGACTCTCTACTCTGTTTCTATATCCTGGTACCCTATCTTCCACATTATTCATCAGTGACTGTGCTCATTATCCTGTGGTTGCATTGGTGAAATCATGCAGTATTTGACATTTATTGACTGGCTTAATTTACTCAACATTAAATCTTCAAGGTTCATCCAAGTTGTGGTGTGTGACAATACGTCATTCCTTCTTACAACTGAATAATACACCATTCTATGCATATACCACATTTTGTTTATTGATTCATCCATTGCTGGACACATAGCTTGCTTCCAACTTTTGAAAATTGTTAACAATGCCATGATGAATATTGGAATACATATGTCTGTCTCTGTCCTTGCTTTCAGTCCTTCAGAGTATATTACTAGTAGTAAGAGTGCCAAATTATATGGCAATTCTATACTTAGCTTCCTGAGGATCCGGTGGCTGCATGACTCTACATCACCACCAGCATGAGATGAGTGTTCCTATTCCTCCATATCCTCTCCAAAACTTGTAGATTTCTGTTTTGTTTTTGTTGTTTTTTTCTTTGTAGTTGTTTTATTTTATAGCAGCCAGTCTAGTAGGTGTAAAATGGTATCATAGTTTTGATTTGCATTTCCCTAATCACTAGTGATGCTGAGCATCTTTTTATGTGCTTTTTAGTAATTTGTATTTTCTCTTTTGAAAAGTGTCTATTCAAATCTCCTTAGCATTTTTTAAAGGGTTGTATGTCTTTTTATTTTCAGAAGTAAGATTTCTTTATATATGCTGGATGTTAGACTAACATAAGATAAGTGGTTCCCAAATATTTTCTCTATTAAATAGATTGACATTTCACTTTCATGACAAACTCCTTTGAAGCACAGGAAAATTTAATTTTGAAGATGTCTCATTTATCTATTTCATCTTTCATTGTTTTTAAAGTTTATGAAACCATTTCCTACTACTAGGTCTTGTGGATGCTTCCCTATATTATATTCTAGGAGCTTTATGATCTTGAATCTTAAACTTTGGTTAACTTTTTTATAAGGTGTGAGATTGCCATCCTCTTTTATTTTTTGGATATGTATAACCAATTCTCCAAGCACCATTTGTTGAAGAGACTATTCTGTCCCAGTTTAGTGGGCTTACTGGCCTTGTCAATATCGATCAGCCATATATGCAAGAATCTATATCTGAACTCTAAATTCATTTCCATTTTTTAGTATATCAATCTTTGTGGCCATACCATGCAGTTTTACCACTATTGCTTTATAGTAGCTTTAAAGTGTGGCAACATGATTCCTCCAATTTTGTTTTAATTTTCAAGATGATTTTGGCACTTCAGGGCCACTTAAACTTTCCAATAGATTTGATAATTGGCTTTTCCAGTTCTGTAAAAATACTGTTTGAAATTTTATTGGTATTGCATTGAATCTGTAAATCCATTTTTTTAATAATAAAACTGGCAAACTCTTATCTAGTTTAACAAAAGAAAAAAAACTATTCAAAGAAATAAAATTAGTAATGAGACAGGGATATCACCAATAATCCCACAGAAATAAAGTCTATCATATGAGGATACTTTAAACAACTGTATGCCAACAAGAGGGACAAAGAAGATGAAATGGATGATTGTCTAGCAAGACACAAGCAGCGTACATTGATGAAAGGAGACATAGAAGATCTCAACAAACAAATCACAAGTAGTGAGATCAAATTATTCACCAAAAACTTCCCAACCAAGAAAAGCCCAGAACCAGATGGCTTTTCAGATAAATTCTATCATTTCAGAAAGAACTGATACCTGATCCTGCTCAAACTCTTCCAAAAATTTGAAGAGGATGGAGCATTACCTAATACCAAAGCCACATAAAGATGCAACAAGAAAGGAATGCAGACCAATCTCCCTAATGTACTTAGAATAAAAAATTCTCAGGAAAATACTTGATAATCAAATACCAAAAAACATCAAACAAATTATATATCATTATCATGTTGGTTTTATCCCAGGTATGCAAGGATGTTTCAACATAAGAAAATCAGTCAATGTAATACACCTCATTAACAGATCAGATGAAAAAATCATATAGTCATCTCTATCAATGCAGAAAAGACATTTGACAAAATACAGCATCTTTTCTCAATGAAAACACTTCAGAAGATATGAATAGAAGGAAACTTCCTCAATATGATAAACGGTATATATGAAAAACCCACAACTAATATCATTCTCAATAGAGAAACGCAAAAGACTTTCCCTCTAAGATCTAGGACAAGACAAACATGCCCATTGTCACCACCTTATTTAATATTGTTTTAGAAGTACTTGCTCAAGCACTTAGGCAAGAAAAGGAAATAAAAGACACCCAAATTGAAAAGGTATAATAAAATGCCCCCTTTTTGCAGATGACTTGAATCTACATGTAGACTTTCCTGAAAAATCTATGACAAAGCTTTCAGAGCTGATAACCATGTTCAGAAAAGTGACAAGATATTAGATCAGCTTGCAAATATTGGTAGTGTTTCTGTACAGGAAAAATGAGCTGTTTGAGGAGGAAATCAAGAAAAAATTCTGTTTCAAAATGTAACTAAAAGAATCAAATGTGTAGGAATCAAATTAACTAAGGACATAAAGGAATTGTACACAGAAAACTACATGGCTTTGCTAAAGGAAATGAAAAAAGAATAAATAAATGGAGAATATCCAATGTTAATCGATTGGAAGACTAAATATCATTAAGATGTACATCCTACCCAAATTGATTTAAAGATTCAATAGAATCCCAATATAAGTCCCAACAGTATTTTTCATAGATCTGGAAAAGCCAATTATCAAATTTACTTGAAAAGGAATCATTCTGCCTTACTTTAAAGTATACTACAAAACTACAGTGGTCAAAACAGCATGGTGGTGGCACAAAGATAGGCATACTGACCAATGTAATGGAATAAATATTTCATATATACACCCATGTATATAAGGCTAATTTATATTTCACAAGGCCACCAAGCCCAGTGAACTGGAACAGAATAGTCTCTTCAACAAATTGTGCTGAGAGAACTGGATATCCATAAAAAAATGAATATAAGAGGATCACCATCTCACACCTCATAGGAAAATTAACTCAAGATGGATCAAAGACTTAAATATAAGAGTTAAGACCATAAGGTGCCTAGAAGATAATGTAGGGAAAATTCTTCATGCTTTTCTAGTAGGAAATGGTTTCATAAACTTTACACTTAAAGTACTAACAATGAAAGATAAAATAGAAAAATGGGACCACCTCAAAATTAAAACCTTTTCCACTTCAAAGGAATTTGTCATGGAAGTGAATTGGCAGCATTGTCAAAGGGAGAAAATATTTTGAAACCATTTGCTTTAGTTTGCTAAAGGGCTGCCTATACAAACTACCAGAAACGGGATGGCTTTTATAAAAGGTATTTATTTCGTTTAAAAACTTAATTCCAAGACCATGAAAAACTCCAAATTTAAGCACCATCAGAGATGCTTTATCACCAAAGTCAACTACAATTGATCTGGGTAGTTTTGCCACATAGGGAAACAAGGTGGCCACCAACCTCTAGAGAGGTCTCTGCCTTCCCCTCCATAATTTACCTTTTCTTGGAGTTCAGCTATGAGTGACCAGGCATATGACTCATCTCTTTCTGGGCCTCCCATATCAGTCTTAGCTGTTCTGTTCTCTTCCCAAGTTCAGCTGTATGCTGCAAAGCACATAGCAGGGCTGGACTCCACTTGAACTGCTCTGTGGGCCCAGGCTCTTTGAGACTCTTGGGGCTTCTGTTTTCCTGCAGCCCTCTCTCTCACATTTATTAATCAAATATACTGGCTTCCTTTTCATCTCTCTATGCCTGTGTGAATATGTTTATATTAAACACAGCAAAGGGGCAGAGACTCAAACTGAGTCATGACTCACTGATATAATGCAGTTAAATGGGTCTCACATTCACAGGATTGGGTTAGGTTAAAATACAGTATTTCAATTTTTGGGATTCCTAAAATAATTTCAAACTGCTACACTCCTTCTTCTAAATCCCAAAAAGACATTTTAATATTCAAAACTTAAAAAACAAACAAACAAAAAAAAAACAGAAACTCATAAATTATTTCAGTAGCAATGCTAAGTAAAAGGTTAAATCAAAATCACTTATAGGAATACAGTTTGTCTTGGATCAGAAGTCTCCTTCTGGATGTAGAACTGTGAAACTTACCATACATTTATCTGCCTTCAATACACAATGAAGAGACAGACATAATATAAACACTTGCAGTACCATAAGGAGAAATTGGGAGAGAAACAGTCATGTTCTCCAACAGTTCCAAAAACCTGCAAGGAAAATCCAGGCTGCATTTTCAACATTTCTTTTGGAGATTTTTTTCAGCTAAATGTCCAAGCTCATCATTTTCAAATTCTGCCTTCCATCTAACATCAGGAGTCAATTATGATAAGTTCTCTGCAACTTTAAAGCATGGTTTGCCTTTCCCTCAGTTTCCAATAACAATTTCATCATTTCTTTCTAAGGCCTCTCTGGAAATAACTTTAGTGTCCATATTCCTACCAGGCATCTCTTCAAAAAAAATCTGAGCCTTTTCTATCAAGCATCTCACAATTCCTCTAAAAAATACTTCTTACACTTTCGTAAAACTGTTCCAGCATTTTTGGTAATTACAACAACACAATTCCACTTTTCTGGTACAAATTTCTGTTGTAGATTGCTAAAAAGCTGGTGATGCAAAGTACCTCAGAGGGATGGATTTTATAAAGGGTATGGATTTGGGTTAAAAGCTTACAGATCCAAGGCCATGAAAAGTCCAAAATTGAGGCACCATTAGAGATGCTTTCTCACCAAAGTTAGCTACTTTTGATCCTGGCATTGTTGCCACATGATGAAGCAAGATGGCTGCCAATCTATGTAGAGGTCTCTGCCTTCTCCTCCAGAATCTACCACTTCTTGTAGATCAGCTGTAAACAAACAAGCATAGGACTTGTCTCTTTCCAGCCCTCCTGTATCATTCTTCGATGTTCTGCTCTCTTCCCAAGTTCAGCTGTTAGCTATCAGGCATATAAGAGCATTGATCTCTTCTTGAGCTACTCTGGATGGCAGCCTCTTTGATCCTCTTGGGGGCTTCTGTTTTACTTCAGTCCTCTTCTCTCACATTGCAAAATCAAATATACTGGTTTCCTTTTCTTGGACGTCAGTCTATCTGTTTGAATACAATTATATCAGAGTGATGGAGACTCAACTGGATCCACAGCTCAGTGACTTAATCTACTCAAATGGTCTAACACCCAAATAAATGGATCAGTGAATTAGTTTAAACCATAACATTTCTTTTTTTTTATTATTAATCATATAATTTCAAACTACCACACCATTTATCCAATAACGGTCTAATATCTACCATATATAAAGAAAGCTTATATCTCAATAATAAAAAAAGGCAAACAACTCATTTAAAAAGAGGCAATAGAGACTTTTTCAAAGAAGAAATACCTATGGCTAAGAAAAACACATGAAGAGATGTTCAACATCACTGGTTGTTAAGGAAATTCAAATAAAAACTGCATTGGATGCAAATATTCTCACTGTCCTGATTTTGTGAAAATCAAGTTAGGCAAAACATTTGCTATATTAGAAACCATGCATGTGTCCCCAGACCTAGTTTTTCTCCTTAGGTCTAATTTTTAGAATGCTGGTGATAAACCAAGACTGATTTATTATATGACCATCCCTTTTGGGAAATGACTATAACTCTAGGTACCTTTGGTGAACCTTAAGAGATATAGCAGGGGGGTGGATGTGGCACAAATGATTGGGCATCCATCTCCCATATGGAGGGATCTGGGTTTGATCTCTGGGACCTTCCGGAAAAATTAAAAAAAAGAAAAATATAGAAGGCACACAGGCTGCCAGGCTCTGTGTGTGGGTACACTGTCAAGTCCCACAAGTGAGTAAGCCCCACAGGCCAATGCATGGATAAGCCCCCCAGGCTCTGCATGTGGGTACACTACCAGGCCCCACAAGTGGGTGTACCATCAGACCCCACCGAGCCATGCAGCAAGATGATGACATTACAAGAGAGTGATGCAAGGGAAAGACAAGACGAGACATGCCCCCAAAATAGGAACTTAGGTAGTGAAGGTGGTATGATGCTTCTCTCCCACATCATAGGTTCTGAGGATTGAATCCCAGTGAAGACAGGAGGAGAAGGAGGAGAAGAGAGGGCAAGAAACAGACACAGAGAATTGCCCAGTGAATGGACACAAAAGCAGCAAAAATGGGGTGTGGTAAAAATGGGTAAAAGTAAATAAATAGACCTTAAAAAAAATAAAAATAAATAAAAATAAAAACCTACACTGAGGTACCATATTACAGCCTCTAGACTGGATGCTATTAAAAAACAAAACTACAAGTTTTGGAGAGGATGTGGAGGAATAGGAGCACTTATGCACTGTTGGTAGGAATGTAGAATGTTGTACCCACTGCAGAGGACAGTTTGGCAATTTTTCAAGATTGACATATGATCTGGTAATCCCATTACTAGGAATATACCTAGAAGAATTGAAAGCAGGGATGTGAACAGACATACGCATATCAATGTTCATCGTGGCATTATTTACAATTTCCAAAACTTGGAAGCAACTCAAGTTTGTAACAATGAATGAATTGATAAAATGCAGCATATAATTCTGTAAGAAGCAATGAATTATTGCTACATGTGACAACATAGATGAAACTTTTTAGATCTTATCATGATTGAAGTGAGCCAGTCAATAAAGGGCAAACACTCTATGATTTCACTGATATGAAGTAAAGATATTGAACAGGCTCTTGGAGGCAATGTCTGGAAGATAGGGTACCAGGAGACAGAAATGGAGTAGTAAAAAGTGTGAGCCAATTCTCAATCTGGGCGGAACCTATGATAAGTGATAGGGTGGCAGTTTGACAGTGAAGGGAGTAGATGGGGATGCAGTGGTGTGAGTGGGGTTGATGGTGTTGAAGTGGGAATGAGAGCACTATTGGGAGCATGGATTGGGTCAACCATGGAGCTGGAGGGAGGGCTTGATGAAGGAACAGGTGAACTCTATGGAGCTTGTGGACTGTGGTTGATAATGCAATTGTGGGAGTGTTCTTTTGGCATCTTTGTCAGGGGAGGGGCCTCAGTGACAGGTGTTGATGATGGGCTGTGTGTTAAGAAAGGTAGATCTGGGACATCACTCTGTGGAATATGAATGTGTTCAAATTGTCAAAGGGTATTATCTCAATGGGTGTAGAAAACCACAATAATCAACAAAATATTAATTTCACATCTTGGGGTGCCCTTCTACCTTGTCAATTAGAATGGTAAGAATCTATACAGTATATAAGCCAGCCCTAATAAAAAGAAAACAGACCAGTAGGACAAGGCTATTGTATCACTGCTTGTGTAATTTTCAATATTATTCTTGTACAATTGAAACTTAGCCTAAGAATAACTATTGCCTAAGTGTTATTATCCCAAAGCCTCCTAGATATGTGTGGCCTCTTTGTAATCCCAAACTCAGCAAATAAATTCACTTCTTTTGTCCCCAGGACAAGACATGACTAGAGTGGGTAAGCCTTCTTGGAAATGAGGAATTAATGCCAAAAACCAATCAATGATGTATTTGGAAAAAAAACTTTACTAAAAATGGGAAATATTAAATATAAAAGAGTTTCTATGACTAAGAGATTTCAAAGTGAGTGGAAGGGTGTTCAGTGATTACATTAATGTCTTGGGAGAACTCACTAACTGCCACAGTAAACAAAACCGAAGCAGAGGTGCTTACAAGGGTTCCAGAGACATCCAAACTCTACAGGGAAAGCATACAGCCCCATGAAATCAGCACTCCACTGCTGGACCTTACCTTGGAATTTATGTTATCCTATCTCCCCAATGTAACACAGTTAGACTAATCTTTATTTTCCCTATGCATGATTCTTCTAGCCCTTTTATTTGAACCTGGAAATAGCACTATACCATTTAAATATATGTCCCAGTGACTTAAGTCTTTGGTGGGTTCTTATGCTGGCTGAGTCTTGAATCTTAGCAGAGGTGCAGCCACCACCTACCCTCTGGTTAATTAGACTTACAAGGACAACAAACAAAATGATGATCCTAGATGACACCCATCCCAAAAAATGAAGAGTATCTACAACTGCCAGCAAAACAGTTTCTTCCATATACCCCACAAGATCTAACTTACTCTCACTCTGAAGCAAAGCAAGAATCACCATAACAAAATCCTCCAGATTGAGGAATGAGCAAACATAAGGGTGGAATACAATCATGGACCAAAGTAGACTCATTATTATGGTTGTAACAGAAGAACTTTTAACATTGACATAAAGGCAGTGGTTACCAGAGGTTCTGTGGTAGGTGGGGGAAAAATAGGTGGGACGTAGGGCATTTTGGGGGCATTGCAATTGTTCTGGTGATATTGCAAATACAGATATAGGTGATTAAACAGTTTGTCAAATGCTATAAAATTGTACATTCAAAAGTGTAAACTAGGGGAGTAGATGTGTGTCAAGCAGTTGAGTGCCTGCTTCCCACATGGGAGGTCCTGGTTTCAGTCCCCAGTGCCTCTAAATGAAACAAAACAAACAACAAACAAACAAATAAAAAAAAAAAAAAAAACAACTCAGGGAAGCCAATGTGACTAAGTGGATGAGCACCATCTTCCCACATACAAGGTCCCAGGTTCTGTCCCCAGCCCCAGTACCTCAAAAAAATAGTGCAAACTCTATGGTAAATTATACACCTTAGATAATAGCAATGCTTCAATATTAGTTCATCAAGTATAATGAATGTACCAAAATAATGTAACATGTTATTAACTGGGGAAAATGTGGGAGGTCAAGGGGTTGGTATATGGGCATACCCTGTAGTTTCTAAGTAACTTTTATGCAATCTAAAACTTCAGATAGTCACTGCCTCCTGGGTAATTGAAGGAGGAACTTCCAATATCTGGAA
The DNA here is from genome assembly GCA_029593785.1 of Cabassous unicinctus. NCBI lineage: Eukaryota > Metazoa > Chordata > Mammalia > Cingulata > Chlamyphoridae > Cabassous > Cabassous unicinctus. The sequence goes on along the minus strand of JAQZBX010033334.1, from coordinate 3,427 downwards.
CAAGACAAGGCTGCCCACTTTCACCTCTAATAGTTAACATTGTGTTAGAAGTACTTACCTAGCACTTAGGCAAGAAAATGATATAAACGCCATCCAAATAGGAAAGGAAGATTACAAATTTCACTATTTGCAGATGACATGATCCTATACCATGAAAGCTTCTAGAGCTTATAAATTAGTTCAGTAAAGAGGCAGGTTATAAGATTAGCATACAAAATCAGTCGCATTTCTGTACACCAATAATGAAAACTCTGAAGAGGAAATCAAGAAAAAAAATTCCATTTACAATAGCAACTAAAAGAATCAAATACCTAGATATAAATTTAACTAAAGATGTTAATGATTTGTACTCAGAAAACTACACAACACTGTTAAAGAAAATCAAAGAACTAAATAAATGGAAGTATATTTCTTGTTTATGGATAGGAAGACTAAACATCATTAAGATGTCTATCCTATCCAAACTGATTTACAAATTTAATGCAATCTCTATAAACATTTCCTCAGCATTTTTTACTGAATTGGAAAAGCTAACTATAAAACATATTTAGAAGAGCAAGGGGCTCCAAATAGCCAAAGACATATCAAAAAAGAAAAATGAAATTGGAAGAAACACACTACTTAATTATAAAACTTACTACAAAGCTACAGTGGTCAATACTGCATGGTATTGGCACAAGGATAGACATCCTGACCAATGGAACAAAACCTTTGGAATTTATGGTCCCCAGTGTGAAAGAGTTGGACTCAGTCATGATTTCCTACACCAACCTCTTCTACCCCTTCTATTTGAACCTATAGTTAGTACCAAAGTTGATAGGTGTATGTCCAAGATATTTAAATGCTTTGGCTTTCCATGTTGCAGCTGGGCCCTTGAGTCTCAACAGAAGAGCAACACCTACTCTCTAGTTCATTGAACTCATCCAGGACAACAAACCAGGAGATGATGATGGACAACTACTATCCCAATGAACAATGAGAGTATGTAACTGCAAGCAAGATCATCCCATCTATCTGCCCCATGGGATGTAAGCCCCTCTCAGTTACAGTTAGAGTGGGCATCACCAATGCAGGATCCTCAGGACTGGGGAATGAACGGAGGACTAAATTTGACTTAATGATATTCTACTGTAGACCTGTTTTTATTCTATCAATGGAAGAACTTTTATCATAGATGTGGAGGCAGTGGCCACCAGGGTCTCTGAGAGGAGGGAGAGGGAAAAATAGATGTAATATGCGGTCATTTGGGGGACATCAGATTTTCCTGAATGATGTTGCAATAACAGGTACAGGCCATTATATACCTTGTCATAACTTACAAAATTGTGTGGGAGAGAGTTTAAACTATAATGTAAACTATAATCCACATTTTGTGGCAATGTTTCAATATGTGTTCATCAATTTTAACAAATATATCACACTAATGAAGGATGTTGTTAATGTGGCAAAGAGTGGAAGGGAAGGAGTAGAGTATATGGAAATCCCCTATATTTTTTATGTAACCTTTATGTAACCCATGTATCTTTTTAAAAATTATTTTTAAAAAAATGGAGATATAGAAAAAAAGTGTATTTGTAAGATGAAGTTTTAGAAAATAAAGTGACTTAAAAATAAAATATATAAATGAACAAACAAATATTTGAAAAGGAGAAAAAAAAATTTTAAAGAATATTTGGTATAGTTTAGTGGAGGCAATGAAAGTTTTATTTTTAATAATTGATAAGTATTTTTCAAAACAAAGTAAGTCTTCTATTCTTGTCAGCTCCAAAGTTTAAATAAAATAAAAAAGGAAACCATGTGCTTTAAAATATTGAAATAAGCCATAAATTATTACCCCCCCCAAAAAAAAACCTAGAGAAAAATATAAATTTATTTCCTCAATGGCCTAGAAGATCACTGGAGTTAAGCAAAAGAAAGTGGTATAAAAGGACAAAACTGTTAGCTTTAACTACACAAAGTAAAGTAACACATCGGGAAAATAGTTGCAACAAGTGTCGCAGACAACTGTTTTCATAATAGAAACTGATCTGAAAAATAATGAATGGACTTTATAAAGACAGGGTGAAAGTAATGAGAATGTAATCTTCAGGAAAAAATAGATGTCTTAAAAATCCTGCATCTCATATGTCACCAATACATGCAATTAAAAATAGTGAAATTTTTAATAAGCAAATTAACAAATATTGATGAAAGCTATATTATCCAGTTATAATGAGTGGTATCGATATACCATTTTCAGTATTCCATATTCTTAGAATCTACACTGGACAAGAAATTATGGCCAAAACTATGCATACAGGTTGTAGTTCACATTTTTTAAGTAATAGCAAAAAAGTGAAGACAAAGTTTGATAGAGGAGGGTAGAGTTAAATGTATTGTGATGTATGTTTACAAGGTATCAGGTGGACATAAAAGTGATTTGTAAGAAGATTAATGAGATGGAAAGAGCTATTGGTATAATACTGAGTGGAAGAGGCTTTCTCTCTCTCTCTCTCTCTCTCTCTCTCCCTCTCTCTCTCTCTCCCTCTCTCTCTCCTCTCTCTCTCTCTCTATATATATATATGATTGATCTTAAGTCTAAAATGTCATATATACGGAACAGATCTAAAGAACATAAAGACCATGAGTGATTATCTCAATTAGAAGACTAAGGAGGATTGTTGTTTGCTTTTTTATGAATTTTGTGATCTGATTTTTCTGTAAAGAGAATATATATCCCTTAGATTCAACAAGATAATTTAAGAAAAGCAAGTTTTTTTTTGCTTATCTTATGTCTGCATCCATAATATATCAAGTGTATGCTATGCTATTCTGAAAAGAATGGTAGGCTTGTCATTATTCATAAAAAAAAAAATAAATCTGTGACAATAGAAATTCATGTTGAAATATTAATATAAATTTCCTCTAAATTTAACCATAAAATCACCTGGAGAGAAAACTACTAATTAAGAATTCACTGATTATACCTATCTTTCTGAATGTATTTGGAGAAGAAGTAGTAAATTCATTCCATAATTGTAGAAAATATTTTCTGTGGAATTAGCAATCACTGGCCCATCACTAACTACTGCTTTCCAAGTTCAGCCACTTTTACCTTAGGTGTAGTTTTTCTTTCCTCAATAACTGACATGAAAATGAATCCTAAGAGGGCTTCTTAAGTAAATCTTAGTTTATGGGATATGTTTATCTTTGTTCTATAAGCTCCAACCAACTCTTGAATGAGAACTAAAAGCATTGTAGCTCAGTAAAAAAGTTCTTTTTTTTTTTAATTGTGGGTAAAAATCAAATTTTTCACAATACATACAAATATTTGTAAAATGATATATAAATACATATGCATATATGTGCTAGTCAAGAATTCTGTAGCCATGAAAACTGTCCCTCGAAAATGACGGTTGGTTTAAAATCTTCACAAACAAAAGCTGAG
>JAQZBX010033333.1:0-25497 GCA_029593785.1 Cabassous unicinctus | reverse complement strand
TCACTCTGGACTGTCCACTATCATGACCCACAACCAGGTAGTTTGTTTTCTTGCCGACATTTCTGGTTACTTTTCCTTCATAATGTTCAGAGACTTGGCCTCGTTTCATTCAATGGACTCTGGCACTCCAGTGATTACAAATATAAGGCCTTCCAAGCAATTTTTTTGTTGTTGTTGTTTCCCCCATGTGTTTGCTCATTTTTTGTTTTTTGCTCGTTATCTGCTCATTGTTTTTGCTGTTTGTTTTTTTAGGAGGCACCGGGAACCGAACCTGGGACCTCCCATGTGGGAGGGGGGTGCTCAACTGCTTGAGCCACATTCGCTCCCCATTTCAAGCAATTTTCAGCTCCCTTTGGTATTTCTTTAGAGCCCAGAGCTTTGGGACCAGCTCAATTTAGGTAGCTTTGATAAGCTTGATAATTAGTGCATTCCTTTTCAGAATCTTTAGGACTTACAGACCTTTTTTTTTTTTAAGGTACCAGGGCTGGGGATTGAACCTGGGATCTTATATGTGGGAAGCTCAACCACTGAGCCACATTGGCTCCCCTGAGTTTGTTGTTTCATTTGTTTGCTTGTTGTTTGCTTTTGTTTTTAGGAGGCACCAGGGATTTAACCCAGGACCTCCCATGTGGGAAGCAGGCACTCAATCGCTTGAGCCAGCTCTTTTTTAACTGGAGAGCTTTTGGTTTTCTTAATTTTTGTCTCTCCTTTCAATTCAATAAAATTTTCTTTTCTTTTGGGGACCATAGGCTCTGTTTCTTTATAAGAATTCTCTTCTTTTTTTAGGGTATGTGTATGATGACTTGGAATGTTGCTGAGATTCTTTTGAGCCTTCACATTTAGCTTGCTTCTTAGGACTGCAGTTCTTTCTTTCATCTGAAATTGTTCTGTTTTTACTTTATGAGGATTTTTATGTTTTTCTGTTTTACTTAAATTGGCTTGGACAGATGAAAACATTCTCTCTCTCCTGGGTCCTTTAAAGCCTTTTTAGTCCTGGGTTCTTCATCCAACAGGGCTAATGTTCTGGCAAATTCTTCATCCTCACGCAGTTGCCTCTCCAACTCTGCATCTTCATCAAGTTGCAATTGCTTGGCAATGGTTTCATCATTTAATCTGGAATCATCAGTATTTTGTGAAGGTTCTCTTCTTTTGCTTGCCACCATCTTCTTATCTGATCTTTGAATACTTCTGGTTCCAAAATAATCAATCACTGAAGTGGGTATAAGTTTTATTGGTGATAAAGGCTTATTCTTGGTCTTAGTGCTTTCTTCATTCTTTTTCGTGTTTACTGCTCCAAGATAACTATTTGCAGACACTCCATTCTTTTTGGATTTAAAGGTTGCCTTCTGGGAAGCGGGTGTGGCTCAGTGGATAGAGCCCCCGTTTACCATATGGGAGGCCCGGGTTCGCGTCCCGAGGCCTCCTTGTGAGGGCATGCCGGCCTGAGCGGTGCGGTGGGCTGATGCAGCAACCTCACGGCAGGAAGCGGGTGTGGCGCAATGGATAGAGCACCCGTTTACCATATGAGAGACCCCGGGTTTGCTTCCCGGCGCCTCCTTGTGAGGGCAGGCCGGCTTGCGCAGCGCCGTGGGCTGATGCGGCAAGACCTCACAGCAAGGGGGAGATAAGCAGACACAGAGAAGACACGCAGCGAATGGACACAGCAGCACAAGCAGCAAGGGGGGGGGATAAATAAAATAAATAAATCTTAAAAAATAAATAAATAAATAAATAAAATAAAGGTTGCCTTCTTACACATTAAGTCATCTTCTTCATCTGTTTTTGAAATGTATGTAACAGGATCCTGGCGTAGAATTTTACCAGGTTTAGAAGACAAAAACAATTTTTCTGAATGCTTTTTGGCATTTTTTTTACCTGCACTGTCTCCTCTGATTCTGAATCTGAATCGTGGATGATCCTCTTTTTCTTGTTTGGTTCCTTCTGTTTGGAGTTGCCTTCTTTACAAGAACTATTTACCTTGATTTCCTGTATTCCCTTTTTTGCTTTTAAAGTTTCTTCAGCAGACCGTGATTCCTCATTCTTCTTTACTGTTTCACTTACAGGTTTCTTCCCACTTGGTATAACTCCAAAGAATTTCCAAATATCCGGGGCTCTGGCTCCATTCACGCCAACAACCTCTCCCGCAAAGGGGAAGAAGCCTGAGGCATCCGCGCCTGGTGATGACGTCTGGAGACGCGCAGTTTCCCTTCAGTCCAGACTGGGACAGGAGGTGCAACGTTGGCCCCGGGTGCTGTCAGGGAGGGTCACTTGTTAACTTTTGTTAAATGAATGAAAAGATGTGGCAACTGCTCTAAACAGAATGATATATTTAAAGAGAATGTTTAGGAAATTTGATAGCACATACACATAGCAACTTCCCAAGACAGCTTCCATCAAAATCAACATTCTTTGGTGCTTTGGGAGTTGAATTTGTCTTTTGGAGCGATTCTACTGTGTGCTGAATTTGGCTTTAAGGAAAAATAGATCAGTTATACTCAGGTTACATAGTCAAAACATGCCTTTCCTTCACATTTCAGACTAAGTTATTGCTATGTCTTTGTGATCATCTAGAATGTAAATTCCTGAGAACAGATACTGAATCCATCAGCATCTCCAGGGCCTGGTACAGCGCCTGCCACACAGATGTTCAATAAATACAGCGTTTGTTGCATAAATGAATGATTAAATGGCTGCTTTGAGTGTATTTAACACAAGTAACTTGGCCTCTAAAAGTTGTCTTCTAGAATTTCAAGCTCTTTTGAGACTAAAATCTTCTGAGGCCAGGTGCCCCTTGTAAAGAGTAAATTTTCTCTAATCTCCCAGGCCAGAGTAGGGTTTGAAATCTCTCTTCCCTCCCCCTTTCCCAGAAAATTCAAGATAGCTATAAGGACAAATGCAAGTTGTCATAATATAAAAGGCAGTTGGAGAAGGGGAAAAAGAACACAAAACCACCAACAAATAAGTTTCATATGCATGCTACAATGACTATTACAAATAATGGCTGAAGCAAAATTTGTTACCAAGCTTTCCATCAGCCAAATTCAGAAATCAATGTCCATAAGACAAAACCCAACTAGTTTATTACTCATAGTAGTAAAATCAGATGGGAATTTCTTGGAAGGACACCTAAATTTTCCAGCCCTCTTTTCCTGACAGCTCCCCCAGCTCAGCACTCCAGCTAAACTCAATGTCTTTTCTTCCCTTCAAAGGGCTGTGCTTACTCACCCCCAACACTTATATCATACTGTCCCCTTTTCCTGGAATGCTTTTCCACACTCTCCCCTACTCTTTTCTTTTTTCCAAATATTTTTATCCATTTTAACCCCCCTCTCCCCTCTGTTTTTGCTGTTTTGTGTCCATTCGCTGGGCAATTCTCTGTTTCCTGCCCTCTCTTCTCATCCTTCTCATGTCTTCACTGGGATTCGATCCTGGGAACCTCAGATGTGGGAGAGAGGCGTTCTGCCATCTGCGCCACCTTTGTTCCTGGTTTTTTGGTGCATCTCGTCTTGGCTCTCCCTTGTGTCACTCTTCTGTTACATTATCATTTTGCTGCGTGGCTCAGCAGGGCCTGGCACACCCATGCGCGGGGACTGGTGGCACACTCACGCATGGGGCCTGGGGGTTCGCTCGCTCACAGGGCCTGGCTGCCCGCGCGCCTTCTATATATTTTTTAATTTACCAGGAGGTCCCAGGGATAGAACCCAGGTCCCTCCATATGGGAGATGGATGCCCAACCATTTGAGCCACATCTGCCCCACCCCCCACTCTTTTCGAGATGACTCCTTCAAGCCTCAGCTTGGGATATCACTTCCTCTGAGAAGTCTTCCCTTCCTGCCTCTTCCCAGTCCTCCTGAATGCTCAGGGCACTCTGGGCTTCCCAGTACTGCTGCGCTTTACTTAGCACACTCTCTAGCAAATGCTTATTCACTCCCCCAACTCCCCCAACAAGCTGTAAATTCAGAGGTCTTCAGATCCACCTAGAATGTAAGCCACATGAGGAAGGCACCAGGTCTAACTTGCTCTTCACTGTAACTCCGGACTCTAGAATAGTGCTTCACATGATAACTGTTCAGTAAGTATTTGTTGAATAAATAACCAGCATGCCTTTATTTCCAATGGCTGCATTATAGTCCACAATTTGGCTATACCACAAGTTACTTACCTTTCCCCAAATGATGGGGCTTATGCTGCCTCCTAACACTTCTTTCCACAAAGCCCAACTGTTACCGAGTCTCCCGCCCCCTGAGTCTCCTGTGTTTTCCTCTCACCTTGCTACCTCTCTCCTGAGCTTCTTCCAGACAGCATTCAAGCAGATGGAGAGAAGTGGATGGATGGAAGATCTAGTTTCAGAGTAAAATTGACAGGACTTGGGATGGGTTGGGTAAAGGGCTGAGGGCTTTACATGAAGGAAGACTTTCAGATTTCTGGCTCCTGCAGCTAGATGGATAGTACTGCCACTCACTTTCACAGGAGACACGGCAAAGGCTTTGGGGGGAAAATCGTAAGTTCACTTTTGGATACATTGGTTTTGAAGTGTCTTTAAGATACCAAAGTTTCTAATGGTGAGCACATACTTGATGGAGATGAAATGTCTTTTCTGTCTTATCCCATGTTGCCCCGGGGCTCTTCAGAAGTGGGATAAGAGGCACATAAGTACAACCTTTCTAAGTATCATCTACCTGGGTCTGTGTAGATCCCTGGGTAGCAGAATGGGGTGTAAGTTTGGGAAATTATCTGTCTAGCTGATGCATGGTGCATTTAAGTCTTTTTTTTTTATTTTTAAAGGAGGTACTGGGGATTGAATGCGGTGTTCAACCACCGAGCTATAACCACTCTCCTGCATGGTGCATTTAAAAATGAACATTTTTTTTTGTCTTTGTTATGTACCAAGGGCACATGTCCTGACTTTTCTTCATGTATTGATTCATCTGGAACCCTCAGTAGTCTCCATTTCTGAGATGAGTGATGGATAAAGGTGCAGAGTCTGCCTCTAAGAATAGCTTTCTGAGGGAACTGAGGGAAGAGGTTCTGAGAGGTAAACATTAGTGTTAAGTACAGAATGAGCACTGGGAACATGACCCAGGAGGTGCAAATACAAATAGAAAGACCCTGAGTTAGGACCAAGCTTGGTCTCTGAATTGATCTGCTAGCAGCAGCACTTGGGGAAAAGGTTTAGGAGTTGAAGGAGCCAGTAGGAATAAAACAAGTCACTGAGGCAAAGCTGTCACCAAAAAGGTTGAGGGATGGGGAGCTTCAGCTACATTGACAAAAGGACAGAAATCAAACTAGAAAGGGAGTCCTTCCACACCCAGAATCTACAATTTAACCCATGCCCAGGTGGTGGAACTCAGGAGGAACTTTAGGGAGACAGGTTCCCCTTAACCTAAGGAAGACCTTTCTGAAGTTCAAGCTGTCTGGGGCTGGGTGGTACCCATTGCCAGGGGTGTTTGAGCAGAGGCCGGACCACTTGGCTGGATGTGACTGGGGATTCAAGTACGGAGAGGTGCCTGTACCAAATGGCAGCCTTCAAGGTCCCTTTCAAGCCCGAGACTCGGTGACTGACGGGCTGCCCAGGCCTTTCCGGTACTAAAATCCCGTAGTTCCTTAAGGAGGTTGGAAACACCACCAGACCTGGCCAGCTGCCTGTGTGAATACTGGCACCTGTCTTAGGCACCTAACGGACTGTGCTAGCACTTGCTTTAGTGTCCTGGCTGCTAAAACAAATATCATACAATGGGTTGGCTTAACAACAGGAGTTTGTTGGCTCATGGTTTCAGAGGCTAGGCTTAGGTCGGTATCTTTTGGCTGGCTGGTGATCCTTGGGGTGCCTTGACTTTTCTGTCACATGGCAATGCCCATGGTGGCATCTTCTTTTTCTTTGGGTCCCATTGACTTCCAGCTTCTGGCTGCTCCCTGTGACTTCTCTTTTTTTTTTCTGTCTGAATTTCCTTCTGTTTATAAAGGACTCCAGTAACCTGGATTAAAGCCCAGCCTGATTCAGTAGGGCCACACCTACCACAATGCACCAGAACGAAGACCAAGAACATGTCCAAATTGGGGTACACAGTTCACTCCACCAAGCACCCTACAGGGTGGAACTGAGTAAGAGCAGGTTTTGAAGACTTCGTGCCAGCCAAGCTGGGGGGTGGGAGGCAGCTCCCCATCTTTGGAACTCCCACCTCTATACCTGTGATGGTTTTAAGTGGTACCAACAAGGCATTAAATAACCTGAGATCTTACAATTAGAAAGTAATTTTCCTTACAATTCTTTTTTTTCCAAATATTTATTTATTTACTTTATCCACTTTAAACCCCCCCTTCCCCATTTGCTGTTTTGTGTCCATTCACTGGGCAATTCTCTGTGTCTGTTTCCTGTCATCTCTTCTCCTCCTCCTCCTCCAGTCTTCACCAGGATTCGATCCTGGAGACCTCCGATGTAGGAGAGAGGTGTTCTGCCACCTGTGCCATCTTGGTTCCTGGTGTTTGGAGCTTTCAGAGCATCTCGCCTTGTCTCTCCCCTGCGTCTTTCTCCTGTGTCTCTCTCCTGTTACGTCATCATCTTGCTGCATGGCTCCCGGGGCCTGGCGGCTCACCGGCACACAGAGCCTGGCAGCCCACCGGCACACAGAGCCTGGCAGCCCATGCGCCTTCTATATATATATATTTTTAATTTTACCGGGAGGTTCCGGGGATCGAACCCAGGTCCCTCCATATGGCAGACAGACACCCAACCATTTGAGCCACATCCGCCCCCCCATACAATTCTTGTTCTATCTTTCAAACTTTATTAAGGAGCGAAATCTTGGTTGAGTGCTAATATGTCTTTAACTCTTCTCTAACACAGTTAACCTCCTTTTTATAAAACAAACATACAAACAAAAATCAGGCCTTAGGTTGTATATATGTTAGTAGAAGAAAAAAAAACAAAAAACAAAAAAAATCACTGTACAACACAAACAGTAAACCCCAATGTAGACCATGGGCTGTAGTTAACAGTACAATTATAAAAATGTTCCTTCATCAGTTGTAACAAATGTACCACACTTACACAAGGTGTTACTAATAGGGTGGTATATAAGAAAACGAAACGAAACAAAAGAGCAGGCCTCACTCACGAGCCCTTGGAGGCAACCTTACAATTTAATGACAGTGTGGCGTTCACTGTATTTATTTTTACTTTTATTCATGTCTAGTGTAAAATTGCTTTTAATAATACAATTCAATTTTAAAAAGTGAGTTGATTTAAAGGAAATACTAAATAATGAACAGTACAATCAGTGCATAGATCTGACAAGAATCAGGAAGGCAGCATGGAGACAACTGAACTTTGGGGAGCTCTTGTCTAGGTAACCTTCTGGGCTCTAACTTTCCATCTCATGATTCTGTGTCATCTAGGTTCTGCCTGTTTGTCGCTGTTGCTGTTCTCTAGCATAGGCTACGTCTGAAAAATTTCAGCCTTATTTTAGTTGACCAAGGGGAAGGGATTTATTTTCAAGTGGGTTAAGATATGAAAACCAGCAAGGCTCTGGACGTTAGTGGTGCAGGCACTCCAGCTGACCCATGGGAAGGCAAAGATGGGGAGTGAAGTGGAAAACCATGAGTAGAAGATTCCAGGACAGTAGAAAGTGCTGTTCCCTTCCCTCCAGACTCAAATACAAGTCTGGAGATTCAATAAAAAGATCATTCTATAGTAAAAGAGACAGAGGGAAGAGAAAAGCTGAATTTATATATATATATACACATATACATATATATATTTTAACTTGTATTTTTTAAAAAGTTATAAAATTTAAATAGTCAGTAAATTAAAGTTACGAATCTACTGTTGTAAACTTTCACTGATTTAAGAGTAAGAGGTTCTTGGATATCTTCATTCCAACATATCCCACATTTTCAGATTTTTCTATAGAAAACATGATCTGAAGTAACTTGTAAGTAATCAGCACTTCCGGTACATGGAGATGGCAGGAGTCAACCCGCAGAGGATGGAGCGTCCCTGGGGAGGCCCACACCTGGGCTGAGCCCTCTGCTGTCCCTTTCTGTGCTTTCCAAAGGACCTGTGAGGCGAAGCTGGGGCTCATCCCTGCCCCTCAGTCTTGATCTCTCCTGGGAACTACAGCTCTGCCCAGAGCGTGGCTCCCCCGGTAGCCATCCTCGTCCTTGCATTCATTCCACTTTGATTCTGCTCAGTTCCCATCTTCCTCCTCCACAGAGTTTCAGAACAGAGGAGTGAAACTGCAAGGCACCACCATGCAGAGGTCAGGCCAGGAGAACGGGAAGCCATCGACCCCTGCCCTCTCTGCCACTCCCACTACCCAGCCCTTGGGTTCCCCCTCCTCAGGCCCTCCTCGTGAGCATGGACACCTTTTCAAGGCTACTCCGATGTCCCACGCTGATGAACGTCATCCCCAGCTGCTGGCAGATGTGGTAGAGCTCGCTCTCTACCTCCTCCGTCAGTGCACTTGTGGCTTCATCAAGCACTGAGGGCAGAACACGGCAGGAAGAGACCCAAGTTCTGCCCACTGCCCACTGCCCACCTCTGCTTTTCCTACAACCCACTCACTGCAGGCTGGGACCTGAAGGCAAGCTGAAAGCTGTTCGGCCTCACAGGAGCCCTGCTCGGGGAGCGGATGGCCAAAGGAGCAGAGGGCCAGACTCCATCCAGGAATGCATCTGCCAGCAGCAGGACTATCCACAGAAGCTTTCTCTGGATGAGCACCAGCTATTCCCTGGGACCACTTTATCCAAGGAACACAGGTTCCCCCAAGAACGTCAGTCTTTGGAAAAGTCCACACTTGCCATCCCTCTACCAGGCAGAGCTGGAGGGATGTCCTTTCATTTGATGGTGGAGTCCGAGGAACATAAAATCATAACTCCTCTCAAGGCTGACTCCCTGGCTCCAGCTGCGGCAATGGCAGGGAAGCTTATGCGTTGGCATTACACCCCATCCCAAACTGCTCTGAGGATGCCAAGCATTGCTGCCTCATGGGCACCATCACGCTCAGCAGAGGGCAGGAAGGAGGACAGGGGTGCTCTGCCATGGGCCACAGAGAGCTGACCAGCCATGCCCAGGTGTGCTCTACACACATGAACACCTGCCCAGGTGCCATGAACACACACTCCACCTCACAAGCACACGCAGCGTCTGGCATGCGCACCGACAGTACGGGCCTCACCTGCGTACTTTGGCTGCAGGTAGAAAAGCCGGGCAAAGGAGAGCCTCTGCATCTCCCCTGGGGACAGAACATCATACCTGAGGAGAGGGACAGAGATGACTGCTGGCGACCCCAGGTCACAGCATTTGATAAAGGCCATTAGCATTTGATAAGGGACAAAGCTGGGTCTCTGCCTATGGGTCTGGGTAAGAAGAGGTTCTCTCTGCAGAGGCTGGCCCAGCACAATGGAAGCCACTCCCCTCTACTTTCAACCACACCCCTCCTCCTACCCATCCCCGCACATGGCAAGGCCAAAATATGCTCCTGATGGCCAAACACCTGGACTTTGGGGTCAGGAGCCCACTGTCTTTGGGGGAGCTGGCTCTGGAGCACCCCAGTCCCCTCCTTACCAGTTCCAATCAATCTGCTGGTCCAGACCCCCTGTCCTTGCCACCAAGCTGGACTGTAACAGACCCGGAGAGAATGATGTCTGTGGAAGGCCCATCCCTGCCTCCTGCCATGCTGAGGAATGCCCCCCACCCTGCTCCCCACCAAACACAGACCAGATAAACAACTCCACGCGCATGTCCGCCCCAGGCAGCAAGGAGCATTCTTTCGACTCATTGTTTAGAATTGCTGGAGCATGGTGACGGTAAAAAGCAGACTGGCAGCTTTATTGTTTTAAAATTCTGTACAGAGAGCACAACCCTTTACTGCCTGCGATTGGCCGACACCCTGCCCCTGCACTTCAGCTTTGTGCTCCCACTCTCCCTGCCCCAGGCTCTTACTTGCAGCCCCCTACTGCCCGTGCCAGCCCCTGTGGTGGGGAATGCCAGGTTGGTGGCCCCAGATGGGCTCTGGACTGCAGGGCCCCTGCCCCACTCACCAGACCTGCCAACTCCAAGAACCTCATGATCCTCTCATCATCAGCAGAACCTGCAAAACAGAGAAAGCTTTAAGAAATCAGCTCCTGGGGGGCCAGGATAGGCGGGGCACATCCTGGCAGGGTGGGTCCCCCAGGATGCTGGGCTCAGGCTCTGAAGGGACAGGTCACGGCTTTTGAGAGAGGCCTTTGGAAGGGAAGGGCAGGATGAAGGAAACAATCCCTTTCCTTCCTCCTGTGGGTATCTCGGCTCAAGGAAAGGGATGGAGCAAGAGGTGAGGGTGCAGACCCCAGAAAGGAAACAGCTGAAGGAGGGAACCCAACCTGAAGCCAGCTGCCTGGCTGGGGCCTCTCCCAAAGGGCACAGGTGAGGCCACAGCCAAGCAGAGCAGTGGAGGTGGGGGACATAGCCCAAGGAGGCCCAGCTCACCTGAGTCTGGGTAGATCTCCTTCAGGGGATATATCACCTGAGGAAACAAAAACCACACGGGCCGTGGAGGGCCAGCGAGAGGCAGCGCTGCACTCAAGCCTGCCCTTCCTCAGACATCCCCAGGAACCGCTGAGAGGCCAGGCTCTCTCCACCTGAGGGCGCCCGGGGACTCCCTGACCAAGGGTCCAGTAGGAGAGGCTCGGAGCTGGCAGGGGGGCAGGGTCACTGCAACCTTCAGAAGAGTGTCTGGGCAGAAAGAGTCTGTGAGGCCTCTGAGGGCAGGGGCCCCAGAATCCAACGTCGGTGCTCAAGAAATGCGGGTGATATTCAGCCTGCAGCCCCCACAGATTTACCTGCCCCCAAAAGTAGCTGCGAGTACACAGGCCTAATCTGTGAATGTAATGTTCTTAGAACTAGGGAATTCCTGGACACAGTGCATTTTATCAGCCCACCCTCTGCCCCTTAACAACCACACTGCCAGAGGGCCCGGCTGTGAGAGGGTGGCGGGGGTGGACAGGGAAGGAGTGCATCCTGAACAGGGCTGACCTGCTCCCGAAGGGTCCCATCAGTGAAGAACGGCTTTTGTGGCAGGAACAACACCCCGTGGGGCCCGAAGTCGGTCAGCATCTGCACTGAGCCTGCAGGGCTCAAAGAAACTTCCACCTTGAGAGCTCCCAGAGAAGGTAACTGCCTCCCCTCCACTCCAATCTGCCTCACCCTCTTTTCCCAACAACAAAAAAGCATGGATTCCACCACACCACCCTGGGGCGAGGGGGCTTGGGGTGGGGCAGGCCTGGTTCTCACCCCGCGTGCTTGCCCAGAGGCCGCCCAGAACCCGGAGCAAGGAGGTCTTGCCGGTGCCCGTATTGCCTGTGATGAGCAGGCTCTGCCCCTCGCAGATCTTCAGGCTCAGCTCCTTGACCAGGGGCTTGTCAGAGGAGGGGGCAGAGATGGAGACCCGCTCAAGGAGAAAAGCTGTGTCTGCGGGCTCTGTGAGCCACCCCGGGGCCCTGGCATCAGGGAAGGGACAGGTGTGGGGGAAGAAAAGCAGTGTCAGTATTGCATGGGGGCGGTGCATCTCCTGGTGGGCAGCATCCTGAGATGGGGAGGCAGGTGGGGGTGCTGACTTTGGGCCATGCTGGGCAAAGCCCTGCACGTGACTGATCTCAGTCTCTCTTAACACCCATGAATCAACTATTATGTGTGGCAGATGAGGAAATCAAGTCAGGTGGCTGAGCAACTCATCCAAGGCCTCAGAGCTAGTAAAGGGCAGAGCTGAATTGGAGGGATTCTGATGCCAGTGGGTTTTCATGATGTCATAGTGGGACCAGAAGCTTGATGATAAGGAGAATGGTAATGCTAAACTCTTTTGGGGTTCCTGGCTCTTCATGGATTCCCATTTCTCCCACATAACCTCACTTTCCTAGAGTCCCTGCGCCATCACCCCCAGCCTCTGGGCTCACAGTTGCGTAAAGCTTTACTTTTGAACAGGGGCATTAGTCCCTATGGAGAGAGAGTTGAGTACAGGTCCTGGAATTCAGACTGTTACCATTTTTGAAAGCTTACTACATCCAAGTACTTTCCATGGACCGCCATATATAATCCTCACAACCACCCTAAGAGGAAGGTTCCATTAATATTTCCTTTTTAGAGATGAAGGAACTGAGATACAGAAAGGTGAAGTAATCTGCCCAAGAGAAGTGAGATGACACAAATCTTGGATCCACAGCAAGGTCAGAAACATCACAGAGCTTGCAAAGATACATGAATAGGGGGATGGATGTGGCTCAAACGGTTGGGTGTCCATCTCCCATATGGAGGGACCTGGGTTCAATCCCCGGCACCTCCCGGTAAAAAAAAAAAAGATACATGAATAAAGACATCTCTGGCTCAGAGTGAGACATGGCGAACTAAGGATAAGCATATCCTGAGGCAAGGGGCAGGGGAAAGGATACTATTCAGGTTTTTATTTTATCTTGGGTGCAGGCAGAAGGCACGTGTGCACTCTGCTTCTGTCAGCTGGGAGAATGACGTAAATTAACATAATGGATGCCGGCCGACCAACACTGAGAGTGAACTTACAGTGTGTCCAGAACAATACATGGAATTAATCATCACAACAACCCTGTTACCCAGCTGGGAAAGGGCAGGGCTGGAGGGTGGACCCAAGCTGGGTGATTCCACAGCTTGCCTCCTCAACATGGCAGCACCCTGCCAGCCTGATACTCACTTGTCCAAGTCCCACTCACTCTCGACCAGGATCTCATTGTCCTGAGACTTCAGGGACATGTCCAGCAGGGTCTCCTGCAGCTCCCCAATCCTGGACAAGAAATGAAAACCTGAGGCAGGATTTGGGGGGCCCCTGTGAAGAAGATACTACTGATCCTGTCTCACACTGCTAGTATACGGTGAGTTTTTCTATTCCTTTTTTCACTCGACACTTCTCCCAGTGGCACTCACTTTGCTCAGGAACCAGGGAGGGGCTGGCCACAGCCTCACCTGTGCGTGTAACCAGCCACATCCGAGAGTGTCGTGGAGAGGTCGATGAGTCTGGTGAAGCAGCTGATGAGGTAAATGCACACAAATGCATTCTGGACAGGATGGAGCGTGGTCAGCACAGGCCTCGACGATGAGGCCCTGGGTGCTGGGCCAGAGGGTGGGAGCAGACAGGCCAGAGGGGCTGCCGGGAGGGACTCTCACCTTGCTGACCAGGGTGCTGAGCTCTGGGGGGCTCAGGTCTCCGTAGATCCCACTGAAAATGGGGATTGCGATCACCACGTAACTCAGGATGCTGCCCAAATAGTCAAACGTGTTGACGCCGACTGCAGAAGACAGACTGGGTAAGAGACCTGGCAACTATGACACGTTTTGTGGGAAACACAACTCTCAGGATGGGCAGCAGGAAGCCAAGGGAGACCAGGCTATCCCTGGCTCTGCATTCTCCGGAGGACACTTATAGCAGAGGCACTGGCTATCCTAGCAATTCCTTCATCAGAGCAAATTTACCAGCACAGAGACAAAGTTGGGAGGTGTGGGAGGGGAAATGGAACACCTGATTTGGGGACTCCCACCTCCTGGGGCCCCAGGAGCCAGGCTCCCTGCACCTACTGTACAGCCAGAGCTCCTTGGCCATCAGCTCCCTCTGGGTCTGAAGGAGCCTCTGCAGCCTGCGGTCTGTCCTCATGTGCTCCACGTGCCCAGCTCTGGTGAGAAAGGCTGGGATGTCTGTGGGGCCTGGAAAGCCTCAGCCAGGCTGGGAGACCCCTTGCCTCTCCTCACACCCTCCTATAGGGACCAGGCCCATCCAAATAATTCAGCCTCAGAACTGTTCGGCTGCTAGTACCCATTCATTGCTTCACTCTTTCCTTAGGTACTTTCTGCAGAAAGAAACGAATCCTAAAGTTGGACAAGACCTGATTCAAATCCCAGCTCTGGCCAGTTACTTGCTGGATGACACTGATAGGTTTCTTAAGCCTCTGAGCCTCAGTTTTCTCATCTGTAAAATGGAGCCAATAATAACTATGTAACAGGTTAGAGTTACTAAATAGAAAGTGCCTGGCACATAAGGACCCCTCAATAAGTGGTAGCTGCTGTTACTAGACTAACATACACGGAGCAGTCTCTGTGCTAGTCAGCCAGTGGGGACACATCATTTCCTGTCCTGGAGGAGCCCTGTTCAGAGAGGCAGGCAGATGCACTGCAGTCTTCAGCAGTGTGTAGACAGTGTGGTACCAGAAGCATGTCCTCAGGGCCATGGCGACAAACAGGGCTGGACCACTGAGTCTGGGAAGGCTCCCCCAGGGGAGATTCCAGGAAGGGCAGAAATTCTCCAGGTAGAAAAGGTGGAGTGGAGAGAGGGGCATTGCAGAGGGTGGTCAGATTTGGCAGAGAGGGACAGAGAGGCCTCAGATGACCCTGTCTGGAACTTGAAGAGCTAATCTGCTTCCCTCAGAGCTCAGAGCTTTATAAGCAGAGGCTGCAGACTCTAAAAGCAAATTTAACATGTGCCTAGCTCCACCCCCACCCCAGCTCATAGATTCCTAGTATTCTTGGTGCTCCCCATCCCCCAAAGTGGCGGCAGCTGCAAATGATAGCAGAGATTGAGCAAAGAGCAAGGGCTATTAGAGCCACCCCAGCACAGGTGATCCTCAGAGTCGCTTCCACTCCTTACACAGACCTCCGGGGCCTGTGTTGTCACTCCACTGATTCCTGAGGCCTCACGCCAGGCAGAGGGCAGGCACCTGCACTGGCCCGGAGGAGGGAAGGGATGGGATTTCACAACGCTGCTCTCAGGAGGCCAGACACTTTGCTCCACTTGGAAAGCATTGGCGTGGGCCGGTCTGTCCTAATATGCTCCTGAGAGGCTCCCATTTCCTCCCATGTTACAGAGACAAAGGATTGGCCTCGGACCTCAGGCACTGCCAGAAAGCCATTTTACCTTCAGAAAAACAGGGGCAAAGGAAGTGCCTCCGGTCATCAGCAAGATGATGAAGCAGCTGCTCATTTTACTCTTTGAGAAAATTTAGGCCCCATTCTAGGTCACTGAGATTAAAGCCAGCCACTGGGAGGCCCCACGAGCTTCAGAACCAAAGCTCTGGACCTAAGGATGAGGCAGCCAAATAAGAGAGGTACAGGGAGGGGTCACAGCCAGGTATGAGGACACTCAGCCCCTAACCTCATGGATAAAACCCAGTGGTGGTGGTGGATTTGTAGAATTTCTCTTTCCTTCTCCACTATCTCTACTCTCAGCTCTGACAAGACAGAGGGGAACTTCTCTGCCAGACTTACCTGTAGAAAGCAGCAGGCTCAGCATTCACCCGGATCTGCATGTGCTTGAACCTGGGCAGACCAAAGGGAAACATGTGCTGACAACGGGGAGTGCTGGCCCCTCTCCTTTCAGAGCCCTGGATCAAGAAGACCTCCCCAAAGGAGCCCGGCTCCATCTCAAAACTGAGGTGGCCTCAGCCTGGCCCTCTCCCCTGGGCCGCCTCAGGGGTGGGAAATCCCAGGGTTTGAGCAGCGGGGCCTCTGCTGAGACAGGGCTTGCCCCTCACCTCTCCCCGGAGAGGACAGATGTGTTCCTGCCCATAGCACCTCATCCTCCCCAGGCTGGGCCTGAAGGAGGAGGCCAAGGAGAGCAGAGCAGGGCTGAGTCACCAGCTGCTAGGCCCAAACAACCCAAAACAGAGCATGTGAGGAGGCCCAGGGCTGATGATGATGATGGTTATCGCAGAGCTTCCCATGACTAATTAATCCTCACAGTCCTCTTGGTAGGCAACACCATCACCCCCAACTTAGAGATGACAAAACTGAAGCTTAAAGAGGTTACAGACCTTGCCCACTATCACACAGCTACTTAGCATTGCTGGGATTTGAACTTAGGCACTGTCTTACCCCAGATCCCCTTCCCTTAACCATTATGCCCAGGCCAGAAACCTCAAGCAAAGGGAGACACACCTGAAGTCACCCTCCAGCTTCTCCTGCTGCACCAGCTTCGCCACAATGGGGCCCATCAAAATTTTGTTCACCATGGTCCCCAGGATGAAATACCCAAAGATGCTCACAGGCCCAAGCCAGCCTGTGCTGAAAAGCAGAGTGAGGGGAGGGTGTGGGGCGCCACGTGGACCTGCAGGCCCTGGCGCCTGCCCCCTCCTGGGTAGCCCTGTGGGGTCCCGTCCCCGAGGTGGGGCACATGGTGCCTGGTTTAAGAGCACCAGGATCCCTGTGACACTGAAACACCATAGAGCCAAAGGGAGGGCAGGGCCCCGAGCAGGGGGAGACAGGAAGACTTCCTGGTGTGTGGGAGGGAGGGAGGGAAGACAAGCCTCGCCTGGACTCTGACCTGAGGGAGCTGACCCTGCCCCTCACCTCATGCGGGAAACACCAGACCGGGGGAGGGGGAGGGACTCCGGGAAGGAAGAGGCTTCACCTTTGGAAGCACTGATAAGTGTAGTAGACGAGGGTGAACGGGGAGATGATCAGCTTGCTGGCCATGCTGCTGAGCTGCCGGCAGAATCGCTCCACATCCTGGCTGATGCGCTGGTCCCTGCAGCCAAGCCCGAGAAAGAGAGACTGGGCCCAGGGAGCTGCGCTGGAGGGGTGCAGCGAGCCAAGACAGCATCCCACCCCCCGCCCTTCAGTGCCACCAGTAAGGGGCCTGTGGGAGGATGGATCCTGACAAGGCTGGTTTCCTAGTCACAACTAGACCCTTGGGAGCTTTAAACAGGGTTCTGGAGGTGGTACCTCAGTTCACCCCTCATAAAAGTGGGAACTGAAATGTGTGGCACCCAGGGGCTTGAGCCAGCTGAGCAGAGTCAAATAAATACATGGGAGTAGATGAGTTAAACTTCTGGACGGTAGGGAAGCTGTCCCATTTATCTCAACCCTCCTCTGTTCCCCTTTGGGCTTTCTGGCTGCAGAAGCTTTGTGTGGGTTGAGCCCCAGGGAAGTGGCTTAGAAGAGAAAGGAAGCAGCCCCAGTAGCAGCAGCCTACCAAGACTCTTTGCTGCAAAGCTCAGGCTCACCAGGGGAAGGTCACCCAGGGTAACAAAGTACCTATTGGGGTGGTGGTGAGTGGGGAGGGGTTGGGATACAAAGGAGAGATCCCAAATGTCCCATCTCACCACAAGGACCACCTGATCCTCTTATTCCCAATGGGACACATGACTTGGGGAAGTCACCTGCCATCTCTGGGCCTCAGTTTCCCCACCTGTAAAATAACAACAGCTAACTTCCATGGGAACTCTTGCTATGTGCCAGCCACTGCACTCCTCCTATGTTCTTTGAGATAGGAACTATCTCACAGAAGGGAAACCTGAGGCCTAGTGAACTTATGAGCTATAAGCTGGGAAGAGCTAGAATGGGAATCTGAACCCTACACTCAGTCCTAGATGGCAGTACTTTTTACTGCCCCAAATCTGAAAGCTGGTTTTCTAGCTTCTCTAGCAAGGACACTGTCTTCAGAGGATGCCTTATTTGGAAGCCCAGGATAAGAAATGGACAAAACAGGTGCTCCCAGAGGCCTGGCCTCTTCTCTTCAGCTTCTCATTGCAGCCCTGCAGCCTTCCAGGGGTCCTCCACAGAGCACCCACCCGGCAGCAATTAGCAAATTGCTAATTAGAATATCTATCTCCATGGGCTTGGCCGCCAGAATTCTGCAGGGACAAGCCAGATGGACAGGGCCATGCAGAGGGCAGTGATGACC
This sequence comes from Cabassous unicinctus, assembly GCA_029593785.1. Lineage (NCBI taxonomy): Eukaryota > Metazoa > Chordata > Mammalia > Cingulata > Chlamyphoridae > Cabassous > Cabassous unicinctus. The sequence continues at coordinate 7,825 of JAQZBX010033333.1, read as the reverse complement.
GGGAGGGGGTGCCTACGGGTTATCGATGTCATCCCGAAGCACGTTGAGGGTGTAGTACACGCGGCCCCGGAAGTAGAGGTGATGGAGGTGCTCGGTGAGGTCCTTCCTCCAGCTCACATACAGCAGGTTGCAGGTGAACTGGTCAAAGCTCTTCAGCTGTGCAGTGGGGGAGGCGAGGGGAAGGAAGGGGAGGGGAGAGGTGGCTTCCTGCAAGTTGCGGCTCAAAGCTCAGGGCTGCCAGAAAGCCTCTGCTGACCAACGCCAGCCTACTCTGATTACTCTGTCCATTCAGCATTTTTGCTTGGTTAAAGCATCAAGTCATAGGATTTTCCCTTCCTCATTCACTCATGTGCTCAGTCTTTCACCAAATACCAAAGGGCTTGCCATAGGCAAGACAGAATACTGTCTTATTCTGAGAGCTAATGAGCTTCTGGAGGTTGGGGACCATATGTTTTATTCCATTCAGTCTTACTCCTCTGTCCCCAAAGCTTGGAATGGGGTTCTGTACACATAGGTGCTCACTGACTGAAGACCCATCAGAGCCAAAGTGTAGTAAGAAGTGGCTTCTCCAAGAAAACAGGTGGTTTGGCCTGAATGAGAACACTAGGTGTGAGTCCTGGCAGAACCTCAACTCTCATTCATTCACCATTTACTGAGCACCTATGTGTTAAGCACTAGGGAAATAATGAGCTCACAGTCTAGCAAGGTCATGGGCAATTACAAGGGCTTAAGGAGGGTTACAGCAGAGGTAAGCTCAAGGTATTAAGTCAGTATAGAGAAAGGGCAGAGTTTGGTAGAGGACACGGAGAGGAAAGTTGGGGAGCACTTAAAGGTGACAATGGACGTGTCTTGAAAGATGAGGAGGCCAAGTGAACAAGGGGGTAGAGGGAAGGACATTCCAGGTGAGAAAGCTGCAGGTGCAAAGGCTGGGAGGTGTGACATGGTGCCAGGCTGAGTCATAGCCTCAGTTCTTCAGAAGAGGAGCAGTAGCTCTGGGTGCTGATGCCAATTTTAAAGTGCTCTGAGCTCCCTGAAACAAGAGTTCTGGGAATGGAAGGGACCGTCATTTCTGTTAAATGCTGAATTCAACCAGTACCTCATGGTCTAGCCCTAGGAACCTGCACCCCTCGAGGAAGAGTTCCCAAAGGCGACAAGAGCAAGATCAATGGTCTGCCTAGAGTTATGACCTTTGGGGCAACCCTCCCTCAAGCTCCCAGAAAAAGGAAAGAACACACCCCCACTGCTTGGTTCCTGCTTCCTGATGGCTAAGTCCCACTGGGTGTTCCACTCACACTAGGCTGGAGAGGAAGAGAGATGCAGGGAGAAGGAAAGACCTTACCGTGGAGTTGAGAACGATGAGCACAACAGCCAGGAATGTCAGGCTCTTAAACCCATCCAAGTCTTTGTTCCCCAGGACCCCGTAGTACTGACTGGGGATCAAGCCAACCTGGTAGATAACCAGTTGTTCTGGGGGAAGGAGGGAGTCAGAAATTACAGATGAGGGATGAGGATGGAAGGAGGGAAGCTTCCTCCTGCGTCTCTGCATCATAATACCCCAGAGATGGGAAGAGACCCCAGACCAGAGCTGCCTCCCCGCTCTAACCTGGGCTCACTCACTCACCCAGCAGGGCCACACACAGAAGGGTCAGGAACATCAAGGCATTCTGAGATGACCAAGAGGGGAATAAAACCTTCTGTATCTGCAGGAACCGCTGGAGAAACTGCAGATCTAATCTGGGCCTGAAGAAGAGAAGCAGGGTAAGCAGAGAGAAGCCCAAGAGGGCAGTTAAGCCTCAGAGAGCAGTTATCTGGCTTATGGACATTGTTCTGTTGGGGCCCAGGCCATGAAGAAAGAATGGTTTACTAATGCTGAAGCTGGCAGGTTCAAAATAGATCAGATAGGAAAGAAATTCTTTAAATTGACTCATGCCATAAAAGGTTTCTACAAAAAACCTATAGCAAAAAACATAGTTAATGGAGAAACTTTAGCTATATCCTCTTGATGGTCACAAACAAGATAAAGATGTCTACTTTATCAAAGATTTTAAGGTCCTGGCTAAAGCAATAAAGCAAGAAAAAGAAATGAGGTAAAAGGACTGAAAGGGAAGAGATTAAATTGTCACTATTTGGAGATGATATGATCATTTACACAGGAAACACAAGCACATCAGTAGACAAACTGTTAGAAATAAAAGGAGTTCAGCAATGTTGCTAGATACAGGGTTAACATACAAATAGCAATAGTGTTCTATACCAGCAATAACTAACTAGAAAATATAAAGAAAATAAGATGTCATTTACAAAAGGAAGAAAAGTATAGAAAGACTATCAAATATCTTGAATTAGTTTTAAAGAAGAACATGGAAGACATATGGGAGGAAAAACAAAGCTCTATTTTAGGACATGAAAGAAGACCTAAATAGACAGAGATGGCATGATTTTAAATTATAAAGACCTCAATTTTAACAAAGTAGTCTATAAATTCAATGTACTACCAATCAAATGACCAGCAGGACTTCTCTGATAAATTTTATATGGGAAAATAAGAGTCTACGAATAGCTTAGGGCAATTGTAAAGAATAGCAAAGGGTAAGGAAGAGATGTAACCCATCAGATTATGATATATCACATTACAGGGCTAGACTAATAAAGTGTGGTATTAATGCAGGAACAAAAAGACCAATGGAACAGAGACAAAAATTTATAGACTTATATTTACATGGGTACATAGTAGAGGTTCATCACAAAAGACATTGATACTAATAATTGTCAATACTTTATTAAGCATATACTATGTACCCAGTACTGTTCTAAGTGCATTACATGTATTCATTTAACCCCCACAACCCTAAGAAATGGAGAATATATCCTTATTTTATGGATGAGGAAACAGGCAAAAAGAGGTTATGTAACTTGTCCTGTCACCTACCTAGTAAGTGGTGGCCTTCAGGTTTGTGCATAGGCAGCCTGGCTCCAAGAATCTGTGCTCTTAACGACTACATAATGTCTCTATTAACTACTCATTAACTAAATAAATTATTCATGAATTGAAATGGTGGAGGAAAATCTGGGTCATTATCTCAAACCAGTTACAAAAATAAATTTAAAAGGCTCCAAATGGATTAAAAATCTAAATATGAAAAGTAACACTATTAAGTTAATATAAAGAAATGTAGAAGAACATCTTAATGATGTCGAGGTGGGAAGGAATTTCTCAAATGAGACCCAAAATCACACAAACTATAAGGGGGAAACTGATGGATTTAATTAGATCAAAATTAAATATTTCTGTTCAATACAATGTTATAGATCAAGTTAGAACACTTGGAAAAGGTATTTCAGACTGTGAAATCAAGAAGGGATTGAAATTTAGAACATGCAAGGAACATGCAAATGAGGAAGAGAGGAAATCCATAGAAAAGGAGAAAAGGATATAAATAGGCAGTTCACAAAAGGGGAAACCCAAATGCCTAATAAATATATGAAAATTAACACAATGGTATACCACCTTACACCGATCAGATTGATATAAATTAGAAAACCAAACAATACTAAGTGTTGGGTGGATACGGTAAAGCAGAAACCTTTATGCACTGCTGGTGGGAAGTATAAACTGGTAGGACCATTCCATAGAGGAATCTAGCAGAATTAGGTATGACCCAGCATCTACCCCAGAGTGGATAACCCAGAGACACTCATATCCACAAGGAGACAAGTGCCAGAATATTCATTACAGTATGGTTTGTGGAGGTTAAAAAATTGCAAGCAATGTAGGTGTCCAACATTAGGGGAAAGGGTAAGTAAAATGGGGTCTATGCACACAGGGTAGCACTACGGCAGCACTCATAAGTGGAAAGTATATTACTATCATTGCATGGATGACACAATAGCAAGTAAAATGGTAAAAAAATATTCACAGTGTATTATTTGTATGATTTAAAAACCACTATATATATTTCAAGGCAACATATTCCCAAACTTATTTATGGTGGACCGTAAAGATGCTCATTTAATACATCAGAGTGGGTGTCTGAAAAGGGGCGTAAAATGGGACTGAGAATAAGGAAGGGAGGAGGACAATAAAATAAGAGGAACCCTGCACTGGCCCACGAAGACCGTGTGCCATGAACTGAGAAGGATGAACAACTTGATTCTGTGCACTTGAGGTACTTAAAGAGTGCAAGGAGTGGCAAAGTTCCCGCGAAGGCTGCAGCGGAAGGTCCGGGGGCCAGTGCAGGGCGGTCTCGGGCCAGGGGGGAGGGCAGGCGCGCCTTCGCGAGCTCCTCTTCGCCCAGATGTCACTTGAACCGGGGCTGGGGCTCGAGGGCCTCGCAAAAGGCGCGGGGGACTGGAGAGCCCTTTTCCCAAACACCCCGAGCAGGAGGTCCCCGTGGCCCGGCCTGTGTCCCCAGCTCCCCGGCTCACCTGGCGCCAGCCCGGGAAGCGTTCCCCGGGACCACCATGGCTCGGGATCGGAAGGACACGGAAGCCCCGCAGTCCCCGACTCAGCGCGGAGAGTGCGGAGGAGCACGAGACCAGACGAGTACGGGCGGCCCCGGCGCCGGCGACCACAGAGACGGCGGCGGATAGAGAGGACAGCCCGGGGCGACGGCGCCACTCCCGGAAGCGACCGATTTCTTGAAGAGAACCTGAGCATCAGCGGTCTGTCGACCCGGAGGCTACAGCGCCCTCTTCTGGATCTGGGAGGTTTTCTCTCTGACAAGAGGAACTGTCAAAGCATTTTATAACAGGTATTTTCAGACTCTAAATTTAATGTGTTTCACACTTTCTCCCAAAGAAGCCAGAGTCTTTCTTTTAAATCTTTTTTTGAGGTACCGGAGGCCAGGGATTGAACCTGGGACCTCGTATGTGGGAAGCTGGTGCTCAACCACTGAGCCACATCCACTCCCCTGAATTGGTTTTCTCATTTGTTTTGCTTATTGTTGAATTTTAAGGAGGCACCGGGACGGAACCCAGGACCTCCCATGCGGGAAGCAGGCGCTCAACCGCTTGAGCCACATCTGCTCCCCTACAGACCGCTTTAAAAAAAAAAAACTTTTTATTTTGCAATACTTTCAAACTTACAAGACAATTACACAAGTAATACAAACCCATACAGAGAACTCCACCATATCCTTACCCACCCCCAGTTACCCATCTCCACTAATTTTTAAATCTTGCCACATTTGCCATATCATTCTATCCATCTATCCATCTATTTATCAATCCATTTTCTGAACACTTGAGTGTAGGTTGTATACATCATGCTCCTTAAACACTTAATACTGCCATGTACATTTCCCAAGAACAAGAATCTTCACTTAGGTAACCACCTTAAGTGCAGTTATCAGGTTCAAGAAATTTAACAATGATATAAAGCTTACAGTCTATATGCCAATGTTTTCACGCGTCCCAATACTGTTCTTTAGAACCTTTTCTTCTCCCTTGCTAGATCCCATCCAGGATCATGTATCACATTTAATTGTTTTTGTTTCTTTAGTTGCTCTTTTTTTTTTTTGAATTGTGGATACATATATAAAAACATATACTTTTCCATCGCAACCCTTCCTAAACATATCATTCAATGGGATTTATCCCATTTACAGTATTGCAGTACACTCACCACCTTCCATTACTAAAACTTTCCCATCTCCCCAAATGGAAACCCTATACCTATTAAGTATTCATTCCCCATTCCTCCTGCCCTGTACTCTAGTTTTGTCTCTATGATCTTGCATATTCTCTGATACATTCTTTGTAGTTACCGTGGGGCTTAAATTTAACATCCTAAATCTATAACAATCCCAAATGATTTGATACCGACTTAACTTCATAAACATACAAAAACTATGTTCCTATACTCCTCTGTCCTCCCGTATTTATGTAGCTCTCATCACAAATTACATGTTTATACATTATTAGTCCGAAATAGAATTTATCATTCTATTTTATGCATTTGCCTTTCAGGTCCCGTAGGCAGTAAAAAATAGAGTGACACACCAAAAATATGATAGCACTGGCTTTATATTTACCATGTCATTACCTTTACAGACATCCTTATTTTTCATGTGGCAATGATCAATTGTCTATTGTCCTTTCTTTTCAACCTGTAGAACTCCCTTTAGCATCTCTTGTAGGGCTGGTCTAGTGGTGAAGAGTTCCCTCAGCTTTTGTTTATGTGGGGACATCTTAATCTCTCCCTCATTTTTGAAAGACAGTTTTGCCAGATACAGAATTCTTGGTTGGCAATTTTTTACTTTCAGCACTTTAAATATGTCATTTCACTGCCTTCTTGCCTCCATGGTTTCTAATGAGAAATTGGTACTTAACCTTATTGAGGCTCCCTCATATGTGACACATATTTTGGCTTTCAGAGCTCTCTCTTTATCTTTGGCATTTGATGGTTTGATTATAATATATTGCAGTGTGGGTCTATTTGCGTTTATCCTGTTTGGAGTTGTTGAACATCTTGGATGTGTATATTCATGTCTTTCATTAAATTTGGAACATTTTTGGATATTATTTCTTGCCTATTTTCTCTGCCCCTTTCTATCATTCTTTTCCTTTTGGGAGTCCCACAATGCATATACTGGTACACTTGATGGTGTCCCAAAGGTTCCTCAGGCTCTGTTCACTTTTCTTCACTCTTTCCTTTCTGCTACTCAGACTGAATGATTTCAATTGTCTTATCTTCAAGCTCACATATTCTTTTTTCTGCCAGCTCCAATCTGCTGTTAAACTCCATTAGGAAAATTTTCATCTCAGTTACTCTGGCCTTCAACTCTGTTGGGTTCCTTTTCATAATTTCCATCTCTCTATTGCTATTCTCTTTGTGTACATCTATAATTTTCCTGATTTCCTTTAGTTCTTTGTCCATGTTTTCCTTTAGCTCTTTGAGCATATTTAGGGGGCCATTTTTTAAAAGTCTTTGTCTGGTATGTCCCAGGTTTGGTCCTCCTAGTTGATGGTTTCTAACGCTTTACTCCTCTTCTTTGCCTGTGCCATCACTTCCTGTTTCTTTGTGTGTATTATAATCTTTTGTTGAAGCCTGGATATTTTGATATTTTAACATTTTATTGCTGGTTTTGACTCTGAGGCATCTGTACCTTAAGCTTATATCCAGCCATAGTTATAAAAGAGCTTTCCTTGAATGCCAGGAGCTAACAACAACAAAAACAAAAACAACAAACCCAACCAAACAAAAAACCAAAAAACACTTCTAGTCTTTGCATGCAGTTTTTTTTGTGGTTTTTGTTTTGTTTTATTTTGTTTTGCATGAAGACTGACCTGTGCAAGTGCTCTCCTTTAGGGCTTATCCATACAATGAGTTAGAGAATAGCTCCAGGCCAAAGTGTAGGGGCTTCTCTGATCCTTTGTCTTGGGCATGCACTTGGCGCTAGGAATTCCTGGTTTATAAGGATACCTCTTCCCTAGGAAACAGTTTCCTCATAGTCCTGGGCACTATACTCTTTGTCCTACAGCCAATAATCACTTGCCCCAGGCAGCACGACTTGACTGCTCCCCCACACAGAGTTCTGTGAACTGCCTTCTAGATGCAGGTCAAGTTCTGGGATGGCAGATCCCTCAGGCCACCAACAGATTGGGCCAGACATACATGCTCCCAGTATGTGCATCAGAATTACTCTGCTCCCTCCAGAACCCGGGACTAGGGATCCATACTGGGAGTGCAGGCTGGCTCTGCACCAAGACAGTGAGGGGTGGGGGAAGAGCCATCCACAGTGCCATGATATCTCATTGCAATTTTGATTTGCATTTCTCTAATCGCTAGTGATGTTGAACATTTTTTCACTTTTTTTTTTTTTTT
>JAQZBX010033332.1:0-25439 GCA_029593785.1 Cabassous unicinctus | reverse complement strand
AATTGTACACATATAGGTGAAGTTTATTGAAGATCAGTTATTCCTCAATAAATCTGTTTTTAAAAAAGGTTAAGTAGATTTCCTAATGTAAATCATTTAAAATTAGCCATATATTTGTTTCTTATTTGGGAAACATTTTTGACATAAATTTGAGAGGAAATAAGCAATTATTAAAAACTAAAAGCTTCTCTATGGAAAATCTTCCGATCTCAGCTGTAGGCTGGCATAGGCTCGTCTCTCTTCCCAGGACTCGATTCTTTCTAGGTTCAGCTGCTCTGTTCTCTCCACAAAGTCAGCTGTAGATTATCAGGCTCATCTCTCTTCCCGGGGCCCCAGTGACCAAAACTAAACTCTCTGTTCTCTCCTTTTCCATGTATTTACTTCTCTGTCTTTGACTGAGCATCTGTATATATAGCCCACAGCTGTAGGCTAGCTATAGGCGGGGACTCAAACCAAGTCGCCCTAATGACGTGGTCACATAAAAGCCCTAATCTTGATTTAATAATGTAAAAGTGAAACCTTTGAGTCTAATACAATCTAATATGCCCAGAGAAACAGACCAGTTTACAAACACAATCAATATTTCTTTTTGGAATTCATCAATAATATCAAACCACCACAGTATCCATAGCAAAGAATATTTCTGAATATTTTCTACCATTTCATGCATTTAAGAACCATAGCAGAATTTTATTTCTGAAGATCCTAAATTACCCAATGTTCTGTATTTCAGAATCTTGCTCATTCCCAGAACCATAGCATATTATCAGCAGTACAGGGAAGAGGAAGGAAAACTTGCAGGGATGTCCTAAAATAATTAGCTAGACCAGAATCAAACCTGGGATGCATCAGGATCACTTGGGAAAATTTGTTAAAATACAGATGACAAGACTCCATCTGCTGAGATTCTATTTCAGTAGGTCTCTGATGGGCCAGATATTTGCATTTTAAGGAGCTGCTCTGATAGTCCTGAAGCATGCTGCGAAATTTAAAATTCACTAAATAAGACCAGTAGAAGGAAAAACAACAAAAATAGGTTTACATGCAATGTTCTGGATAGTCAAACTGTACTCCTTAAACTCATTCCTTGGTGTAAATGGGGGTGGGGCTATTCCTACTTTTTTGTTTAATTTTCTTGATTTTATTTAATATCAATTTCTATAACCTTCTATGTATTAACATTATCGTTAATTAAAGACTAAGTTTGGTTCCTTCAAAGTGTGTGTGTGTGTGTGGTACACATACAATAAAAGAATAATGTTAACATAACTGTTCTATTCTTTACCTACAAACTCATTATGTAGATTAAAACAGAAAAAATACCAACCATTCAAATCAAATTCTATCTTATTTCCAAAGGAACTGTTTTCTTTCATCCTTTTATGATAATTCTTATCATACTATGTAATGACAGAAACAAGAGAGCAAAGAAAGAGAAAGGAAAACAAGGACCTCTGTATTCTACAGAAGCTAAAATTTATAATATCTCTTTTGTTACCTTCTCTAATTAATGGCCATTTTTTTCCCTAAGTACTAGTCTGGCTTTTCTAACATACATAAACTCCATTTTTATTTAAAAATTGCAATATACATCCATACACATATGTATGTATTAAACAATATTACATGACAATATTATTTAAAGCTCCAAATTTTAATTTTAACATCATAATTAAAGTTAAAAAACATATTTAAGTTAATGTTTTTATTACACTGACTTTTAATTTCTTAATTTGAATGTTTTAAAGAACATGTATTTAAGTATGAGTATATTTATTAGTCTAGTAATGAAAGAACTTGTAACATTGATATAAAGACAGGTCATCGGAGGTTCTGAGGCAAGGGGGAAGGAAGACTAGTGTAACATGGGGCATTTTGGGGACATTGGAATTGTCTGAATGATATTGCTGTGATGGATGCAGGCCATTATACATTTTGTCAAAACTTATAAATTGCACTGTGTAAAATACAAACCTAATGTAAACTATAGAACATGATTAGTAGCAATGCTTCAATATTTGTACATCAATTGTAAGAAATGTACCACACTAATGAAAGTTGTTATTAATAGAGGAAAATGTGAGGGGGAGTGGAGTATATGGGAATCCCCTATATTTTCTATGTAACTTTTCCATAATCTAAAACTTCCTTTAGAAATAAAGGTAAAAAGAAATTTAAAAATAAAAATAAATAAATAAAAAAGGTTTTTCATATATTGTATCAGGTTTGCTTAAATCATGTGTAAAGGCTAAGCTCATGCGCTAACTTGGCCAGGTTATGGTGTCCAGTTATTTGGTCAAGGAAGCACTGACCTGATTGTTAATGTGAAGGTATTTTGTGGATTTAAACCATTAGTCAACTGATTTCATTTAGGGCTGATTTACATCTACAATCAGCAAAGGAGACTGCCTTCAGCAATGAGAGGAATCTCCTCAACCAATCAACTGAAGGCCTTAAACAGAGCACTCATGATTTCAGCAGTCACAAAGAAGAATTTCTATCTCAACTCCAGCCAGACAGGTTCTCTGGAGGAATTCATTGAAACCTCCATCTGAGTTCCCAGCCTGTGACCTGCCCTAAGGAATTCAGACTTACCAAACTCCAGGGTCATGTGAGCCAATTCCTACAATAAATCACATAAAATCTGCACACAAAAATAGTATGTAAGTGATGTATTTTCTTACATTCTTTTGTGTAAAACATACTGTTGTATGATAAACAAATGTTCTTTCTCTCTTTCTCAATTTACTTTACTTTCTTGAATGTCTTTAAAAATGTTCCAGGTAACATAAGGTTACCTATTAGTTACTTCAATTTATTACTGATGCATGGTCTTGACGTTAATCAGGAATTTTGGTATTATAATCTGAGTTGATCTTAACAATATACTCACTATTGATATAATATTTAATCAGGGAAATATGACACTAAATTTTACTTGGTAAGTGAAATAAGACAGTGGGTCTATATTATTTGCTGTATTGTCTGAAGTTTAGGAAAACATATTTTGCATTATTTGAGAGAGTACAGTCTTGTTACTGTGCTCCAGAAGTAGGCCAAAAATATGTTTTAAATAAAACCCATTCCCTCTGTTGAATGTATTGCACTCACCAAGAGGCATAATCCCAACAAATTCTCTCTGAATAACTTAATGACCATGCATTAATAGTAAATTGAGGTAAGTTACAGGTGGCCTGGACAAACTAGAGTCTTTGGGTGCTATGATCTTCCTCTTTAGAACAGGACAGGAACTTCTTGAAGGATCTTGGTCTGGGCATTAGCTGGGAACTTCTTGATGAGGAAGTTGCATCAGAAGGCATTTCTTCCCATTTTATTGTGTGCTGTTTTCTGTAATACCACATTCTAGTCATTCTGGGAGAGAGGGTGGCAGCTCATTGTAGCACAAAAAGTTTCTTCACATCTTGGTTTGGTGCATGAGTGCATTTTTCTTGCAAATGGTGAGCAAAAGGGGAAAGAGAGGAAGGAAGGAAGGAAAGAAGGAAGGAAGGAAGGAAGGGAGGGAGGGAGGGAGGGAAAAAATAAAGGGAAGGAAAGAGGAAGGGAGAAGAAAGGGAGAATGAAGGGAGGAGAGGAATGGAAGAAGGAAGGGAGGAAGGGAGGGAGGGAGGGAAGAAGGAAAGAAAAATCATATACCCAGAATCATCTTTAGGCTATATGAGTCGGGACAGGCAAGATGGCGTTGAATTACCCTGACTTAGATATGCTCAGTCTGTGTTAGTGAAGCTCCATTATTTAAATGATACATTCAAATTTCATGCACACAATGCTTTTGTCATGAATGGGTTTCTTTTACCTCTCATTTATTTTTTCAGGTGTGATGTTTTGTCTCTGAGAACTGATCATCTGTTTTACAGTGAGCTTTCTGAGCTATCAGAGCTCAGAGGCCTGCCCCCTGTCACCTTCCATTTCAAATATATCAGAAGTAAATTAAACTATTTTAAATCAGAAAAAAAGTGATTCTGAAGTAATGCTTCTATAAAACTCTTTGTGAAGCAATCACCTTTATTTACCTTTTAAATTTTGTTCTTTGGAAGGCCAAGTTTTCTTTGTCTTTTTCATACCATTTGTTTCCCTGTATTTTTATCCTTCGATTAACAGAATTATCCATCAAAGCTATGCTAAAAGAGACACGTGCATATATTTTATAGGTTCTTCACCAAAGGGAAAAAAATTGGCTTTTGCATTTAGCCTCCTAAACAGGAGTCCAGAATATTCTTTGTCTCAGACAGAAGAGGGATGGATAAATAAGTTTTTCAGGGCCTTTCACTGGGAGCAGCAGAAGAGTAGAGATAGGAAATTTGGAATTTGGCTTGAAGCTCCATCTCAAGGGCATGCAGTTCTACTAATATGAGCAGCCTTTCCTCACTCTCATATAAAACCCTCAGGTAACATGAAGCAGGGTTATTCACTGCATATGGTATTCCGGAGCATGGCACCATTCTTGGTGGACCACAAGGACACTGCATCAGCTCTAGGAGTCACTTCCAAATGTGACAATATTCAAATGAGCAAAAGAGACTATATTTCCCTATTCTTTTTTGTAGCGAGGAAAATTTCCCATAAATATCCTCCTTCTCCCTCCACCATCAAACATCATATTTCCTGGAATTGCTTCACAATTTCTAAACCTGTCACTGATGAGGGGAATGAAATAAGATTCACCAGCCTCATTTCTGAGGTAAGGGTGTGCTCAGCTTCTTCTGAGGTTCATGGCTGTATGAGCATGAGGGTTGGGGGGGCACCTAAAATAACAATGGGGTCCTGTTAGAAACAGTGATAGGAGAGTGAATGCTGAATACGCATCCAACCATGTTCATCATGTGAATGAAAGAAGAAGATATTCTTGAAAGCAGATTTCATTTTCATTCTTTATGTTAACTCCCATAATGCCCAAACAACTAGCATTTCAGGTATCAAGTTTTAGGGAGTAATCCAAGAGTGTCCCTGGAAACCTGCGCTACCTACTTACAATTTCCATGTATGATAATTCTAACCACATTTGGCATAAATAGGGTATCAGTCAGTTAACATTAACTTCAATTGCTAGCTGAGCTTAATGTTTAATCACATTAAAAAAACAGATGAGATTTACTAGAGTTGACTCAATTCAGTAATAATGTAGCCCTTTTGCATAATTCAACCAGAATGATTCGAACTTTAGAATTATAATTATATTTATATTTTATGTATAAATATGCAATTTTATGCATGCTTCAAAATATGGGTTAGCCATATTTCTTTTCTGATTTTTATCCCTTGGTACAAAATATACCAGATTAAAATATACTTACCTGCATATTTTGTTATGCAGAAATACACTGAAGGTGATGGCAAATAAAAGCTACCCACATTTTAGTCAGAAACAATACCATTTCCATATTCTCCTAAATAATTTTCTGATGATAAAGATTTACTATTGTCATAGTGTACATGTTGTGCATGTATTTGGCCTTCCAAAGAACATATGTGTCAATAACACATCTTGATAGAATCTTATTAACTTATATTGGACACAATGCTTTTTTTCATTTATTGGAAATAAATTTTAATCCTATAAGTGGTTGAGTTGACAGGTCATCCATTTTCCTTCTAGGAGCTATCCTGTTCAGAGAAGAATTGAGTTCATTAATACATTAATAACTAATTCCTCTCAAATATTGAATAGAAACTTTTTCTTTTCCCAAAACTTTCCCATTTCCCATTTTCCATAAGGCATGTTAGAGCACAGAGATTGGTATCTAGTCTATATAAGTGTAACATACCCACTTGCTTGTAAAACAATGTGAGTTATATTCAAATAGTTTACCCCCAAATATAATTTAACACATTGATGCGAACTTAATATATATAATTTTCCAAAGTGAAAAAATGGAATAAAAATATATTTAAATGGGATAGAATTGAGATGTTAGAAGCAGACTTATCAAAATATATATAAAACCTGGGTAGCAGATGTAGCTCAAGCGGTTGAGTGCCTGATTCCCACATGAGAGGTCTCAGGTTCGGTTCCCCGTGCCTGCTAAAAACAACAAGGAAAAAAACAAACAAACAAAAAAACAACTCAGGGGAGTTGGGGTGGCTCAGTGGTTCAGTGCCAGCTTCCCACATAAGAGGCCCCAGGTTCAATCCCCAGCCCCCGCTACCTAAATACTACATACATACATACATACATATATATATATGGGGGGGGGTGTATATATAAAACCTAAAATATATTAAAGTTGTAGCATCACATTTCTAACATTCATAGCTTTCTTTCTCTTCCTACTCCAACCAAACTAACTGTATTAGTGATTATAACATTACTATATAATAATATAGCAGATAACATATACTTGCTCTTGTGTCACGCCATTTCTGTTCATTCATTTTCTCCAATCCAATGTATACACAGGAAAATGTATTTAAATTGTAAATTCACAGAAAGTGATGCAACTGATTAAACAGCTATGCTAATTCAAAAGTACTATAATAAATAAAATAAAATTGAGTGTATAACAATAAATAAAGGCAAATAATAGCTAACTAGGTATGTATTTTAAAATACAAGTACAATAAATATCATTCAAACATGATTCTAATACACTTTTCAGCTGATTTTTTAAAAATTAGGCAAAACATGGTTATTTTTTATTAATTCTCATCATAATCATGGATTTCTATTTGTTTTTAGTGAATGGGTGGGAAAATTCCATGACCAAATAAACCACTATACAGAAAATAAAGAAAGCACTGGAAGAGCTGGAGGGAGGTGGGAGAGTGAGTGATGTCTATTTCTCAGCCTTTACACTTTGGTGCTATCTTTATTTACTAACATAAGAGTTGCATTGCCATCCCAGAAGATGCTGCATTCTATTGGTCAAAACAAGATCACAAGGTCAGATGGGGAGATAGACTCCATCTCTTGGTGGGGCAAGCTTCAAATAATTTAAGGCCATTTTTAATCTATTACACTCATTTTTTGTTATGTTGTTTTCTTTCTTTTTGATTTGCAAAATCAAAACATATATAAGTTTGACTCCTTTTTTATTCCTAATATTAAATCTTTGATCTTCTTTTTAATAAATCTTGATTGATCTTTACATATTGGTTATTTCTATTATTAGTCTATTTAAAGAACTATTTTCTTCAGCTATGTTATGTTGAGGTTCTTTATTATTTGTTTGATACTCTGACATTTAGTTCAATAACTTCTGTTGCTGTTTTTAGTCTTTTTATTTGCCTTGAATTTTAGACTTTTATATTCTGATTGTTCATGTGCTTTTTATGCCAACCTTTCATAAATATTTCAGCATGATCTTTTGTTTGTTTTTAGAGAGCTACTGTTTGTGAAAATCCCTTATCCATTCCTCAGCCTCATTCCTCAGGAATAGGGAAACTATGTTTTTAGGGCATAAAAGGATAAACCCTGGTTAATAGAAGTGTGTTTTCATTCAGAGCCTGCTCAGGTGAAGTGAGATAATAAGATAATTATACATTGGTCATATTAACTTGCAAATGGGTCCTGATTTGCCCAAACAATGCAGGTTTTTTTGCTGCCTACAGGACAATCATTCAACCCTTATATTTGCTGTATATTTTTATACCTTCACCCAAAATACTTAGTGTATTAGTTTCCTATACCTACCATAGCAAATTACCACAAACTTGGTGGGCTCAAGCAACAGAAAATCATTCTCTCACAGTTTTGGAGGACAGAAATCCAAACTTAAAGTGCTAGCAGGGCTGCACTCCCTTTGGAGGTACTAAGACTCTTCCAGCTTCAGTATTCCTTGACTTGCATCCACATCATTCCAAACTCTGCTTTTGTAGTCACATTGCCTCTTCTACGTGCATGTCTTATAAAGACACTTGTAGTTCGATTTAGGGCCTACATGCATAACTCAGGGTGACTTCCTCATCACAAGATACTTAAATACATCTTCAAAGACACTTGTCCCAAATAAGGTAACCTTCACAGGTTCCAAGGATTAGGATGTGAACAATTATACATTTGGGAGTCACTCTTCAGCCCACTATACTTAGATTAAGTTATACTCACAAATTCTTATCTTGTCAATTAGACCTAGTAATGCTTTACTTATCTTTCAGATATACTATCTCTTAAATGAAAGAATTTTGCACCTGTTTCTTTTGAAGTGCACTTAATTAGCAAGAGTTGTTTTATGTTTCCATTATAATTAGATAAGGGGGCAGAAATAGCTGCTATTAGCCAAATAACTGGATGTAACTGCACGTAAAAGGAAATAATGTACTTCTAGCATTGTAACTTCAATCTGAATGTTATACAGATGTATCATGAGTGATTGAAATTATAACTCAATTCATTACCCTACTTAGAAACCTCTGAGAGTACCATGCTCATGTATGGAAGTCCAAATTATTCTTTATGGCATACAAACCTAACTATAACCTCTTTCAATAACGTCTAAACCACCTCCCCCCACCCCAACTAAACTGAAGTTTGCATTCTTCCTTAGGAATTGCAGAGTATTTTATTCATGATTTTTTTTTTACATGAAATGCATGCACTATCCAGCTATTCTTTTTCCTTACTTAATAACAAACTCCTATTTATCTCTCAATAAACAAATTGAATATCTCTCAGTCTATGACACCTGCTGCCATCAGTTCTTATTGATAACAGTGACATACAAAATAGGGCTAGCATTCACCTACTACTCACCTATATGACTTATTGTTAAAATGTTGAAATAGTTTCATTATAGTTCTATTATAGCTACATGGTTCTTCCAGAGGACCTCTTGATCTCCCCACGATTAAGCAACTAAAAGAGAAAAACCTAATATATCAGGAGGTTGCAGGAACTTGCCCTAAAACTATGGTTGGCATTGTATCTGATTCAATGGTGCTTTTCTGTTGCTTCACTTTTTGAAAATTGTGAATATTACCTCTGACTAAGAAGGAAATCTAAGTTGGCACTCCCTTGAGTTTTTATAATTTTTAATGTGTTCTTTGAGTAACACACTATTCAATTATGCTGGAAACTCAAGGGATAATCAGATGTCCTTAAAGGATCTATACCTAGGAGGCAAAACAATGCATTTATGTGCATTAATTAATGTTATCTTATATCATATAACTGAGCCATGAACAGTGCAAAGAACTATGGGTTTAAAGAAGAGGAAGAAATCACTCCTGGCCAGAAGGGATAGACATGGGATCTGACAATTATGCAAGATTTCAATAAAGGTGGAGAGGGGAAAAGCATAACAGGAGGCAATTCCAGATAGACTGAATATTTGGTGCAAGCAATGCAGTGAGATAATAAAACAGATAGAATGATAGTGATTACAGTTTGTAGATTATTGGATATGTATAAGTGAACAGGGAAAATTAAGCCAAGAAAGGAATGGTGGAAAGCATGAAAATTTTGAATAGAAGGCTAAGGGGTATACCTTTATTCAATAGGCATTAGAAGACATTTATTGCATTATTATTTTAAATTGTGGAAAAATGAGAGTAGTTCATTTTCTATTAATAGAAAAATGGTTAAAACAGTAGTAATACATTGTTACCATGGAATTTTAAACAAATGGGGTAGATCTATATGTATAAACAAGAAAAAATTCTCTAAGCTGTTAAGTTATAAAAGCAAGTCACAGAGTCATGGCACACTCACGTTCTCTCTTTCTACCCCCACAAACATGTATCCATAACTTATTTATAGGATTTTAAAAGATAATAAAAGAAAATATATCTACCACACAATAGGATTTTATAAATTTTACATTTCTTAAGAAAATGTTTTACAGAGAAGCACTGAAGTTAAATAAGCATAGCAATAATATAGTAAGACCTGCTTTTGTAGGGAGAATTTTTTTACTACTTAAGAGATTGAGGAGGTTTCAAAATGTAAGAAGTGTTTGTTTTTATTAGTTTTAGTATTGTATTGGAGTGTAATTTTTAAAATTTTAATTATTATTAAGAAAGTAGATTGAGAGTTTTTCCCATTGATACTTGTCTTAGTTTATCATGGAGCTGCCAATGCAAGATTAACAGAAATCGGTTGGCTTTTACAAAGGCAATTTATTTTGGAGTAAAAGCTTACAGTTCTGAGGCTGTGAAACTTCCAAATCAAAGATACCATCAGAGATGTTTTCGCACCAAAGTTAGCTACTGGTGATCCTGGCATCCTGCCATGTGGCAAGGCAAGATGGTATCTGATCTCTGCTGAGGTCCCTGCCTTCCCCTTCTGGCTCACTGCCTCCTGGAGCTCAGCTGTGGGTAATTAGACATATGGCTTGTCTCTTTCCAGCTCCTCTCTCAACACGGATGCACCACTTTCTCCCCAAGCTCAGCTACGGGCAATCAGGCAAATCTCCCTGGGCCAAGTCTCTTTGAGCCTCTCTGGGTTTCTCTGTCCTTCTGTAGCTGTAGGTGAACTGGCACTCCTCTCTCTCACATGACAGGGTCAAAATGGCAGAACTTCCTTTTTCTGTGTCTTCTTTTTCTCTCTGTCCTAAGTTTTGATAAGACCAAGCAAGAGGACAGAGACCCAACCTGGGTCATGCCTTACTGATGTAGTCCAATCAAATGACCTAAAGCAATCTAACCAACTGATCTAATCAAAAGGCACTCAATGGAATTTAATGCGGTCAAAGGACCCCACACCCACAGCAATGGATTAGTTTGAGAACATAATCTTTTCTGGGATTCACAAAGTTCAAACCATCACAATAATGAATTTTAAAGGAAATAAAATAAATTTGTAAATGTAAAAGCTCATGTTTTCTGATTACTCAAAAATGGTTTTGTGGCCTTTCTTTAACTTTTCTAGATAGGCAAAAAAAGTTACTCTGCTTCACTATTTCCTGAGGAAGAGTTTTTCAAAACCTGAATACAAGGAATGTATTAAATAAAAAGTCCAATTCTCAAATAAGGCATCTCTGCAAGAAACAAATGGAAATTGGAAATAAGTAGTGTTCTATGGAATTTATGCCACAAATTAGACTGTTCCTTCAGTGTATGTATGTGGGTTCCATTTAAAAGAACAAATGATTTACCAAAAAAGAGTAGAGAGGGAGTTTTAAAGCTGAAAAAAAAAAAGATTGAAAATAAGTTTCATCCCTCTCATCTCAAAAAAAAATTTATAAGGACCAAAAATTAAAGAGAAAAATGGACTTTTTTTATGTCAAGATCTACATAAAATTAGAAAATTATTTGTTGCATTTTGTTGTTTTATTCAAGACTATTTTCAATATAAAAATTACGTTTTCCCCCTTTGTCTCAAAACGCTTGCCAAGTTGCCACTAACTGTTAAAGACAAATAGGAACTACTGTGGAGTAATAGGTAGTACTGTGTCAGACATGTAAAACTGTTCAAAAGCATACCAAGTTAGTACACTGACAACATTTTTTATGAAAATATTTCACTTTTTTACTTTAAGTTTAAACAAAAAAACAGAGGAAGCTAAAATTGATAAAACCTTAAAAAACTTGAAATTTAATACTTTTATCATGTAAAAGATGTAAGGCCAGTTCCTTTTTCTTACATAGTTATGTAAGAAATAATGAAATTATGGGGAGCAAAAGCTCACGGGGTTGGGTGCCTGCTTCCCATGTACAAGGTTCAGGGTTGGATCCCCGGTAGCTTCTAAAAACGAAACAAACAAATAACCGAAAAAACAACTCTCATTGGGGAGTGAATGTAGCTCAGTGCTTGAGCATCTGCTTCCAGTGTATGAGGTCCTAATTTCAATTCCCAGTACTTCCTAAAACAAAAAAATAATGAAATTAGAATAATGAAAAAGATATGCTCACAAATTCTGAAACCAGGAGGCTGTGTTTAATGCTATGATCGAATTATCTCTATATTTTTTTGCAAAATCAAAAGAATACTTAACACTTCATATATTTTTAAATGAAAGAAAAATTAAACATTTGGTTAAAAATAATTATATATAATCTAAATAATTATATTATTCAATTTATATTTAAAATATATTATATAAAATATAAATATACTTACATACACATTTTATTTTGAATAAATAAAATTATTTATTCAATTATAATTTCTGAAAATTATTCCCATAATAATCTACAATGAGCAAACACTTAACATTCGAAAGATATATAACTATTCTTATAGTAGCTATAATAGTAAAAGCAATTCATAAAAACAAAATGATATCAAGTCCTTTGAAATGATACCAAATGATATGATAGTCATTGAAAGATGTGACCAGATGTAAAGTCTTCATCCCCAAAAATATTTTCAAAAGAGATAAATTAAAGCAGCATTTTGGGAATATCTTGATTAATTTGGTTTGCTTCTTTATAAGGTAAATATTAATTACACAGTAATAGCACTTCAATAAGTAGACATTAACTTCTCTTGGTATTCATGAAATGGCTGATTGGCTGGCAATATATGGGCAATGCTGAAGTGTTCTAAAACTATCAGCACAGTAAATAGCTATTTAAAAGATAAGATGAGAAAAGAAATCAGGAAAAAAAGGACTTGAAGGTCATGGAAACTGCCAAGCTTTTCTGTTCAAAAAAGCATTTTACCTTCAGATTCTTTCATTCAAGGTACACTATGAATAGATATAGACATAGTTTATTTGGGATTTTTTTATATATATAAATATACATATACATATATTCAGGAAATTGTATAATTATACACATACCAAATTATAAACATGTTTGTTTTTATGAGAAGCTTCAGA
The DNA here is from genome assembly GCA_029593785.1 of Cabassous unicinctus. NCBI lineage: Eukaryota > Metazoa > Chordata > Mammalia > Cingulata > Chlamyphoridae > Cabassous > Cabassous unicinctus. The sequence continues at coordinate 12,720 of JAQZBX010033332.1, read as the reverse complement.
TATTGCAAATGTGCAAAATAAAACAACATCATCTTGGTTTGCTTTACTTTTTATTTTTCCTCAATAGGAAAGTATTTAAAATGAGAAGTAACTAAGATATGCTTTTCTACAATAGAAAAACTGTACCTTGAGAATTCAGAAAACAGAAATCTGACTGAACAGAACATCTGGGCCCTTTCAAGGCCCCTGCATCTTTGCTCTGATTATTATTCACAATCCCTAAATTGCAGAGGAAATGAAAATGGCATAGGCAAATTTAGCAGTTCAGTAGTTGGAATCGAATCGCTTTGTCATCAAAATGAAATGGAATATATTGGTAGCCTTACACATGAGTGATAAAAATGCTGACTCTTTGGTGAGGTTTGCCCTTCTAAGTTGAACTTGCAACTGTATATAACATGTAAAAATATCCTATTTGTTCAGTCAGGGTTTCATTTAAATAACAGTAACTTTTGTCTGTGTGCCTTACCCCTTTAAAAGTAGATGAATTTTAATTCACACACATATACAGTATCTCATTTTCAGAACTTCACAAAGTATGTAATGGAGAAATTAATATTTACCTATACAGATCATATTAAGTTGCAAAAATAATTTATTAATGCCCTCTTCTCCTGGATGCCTAAGATCCTCCCCCATTTGCAAGAGTTGGGACCTTCTTTATTCATGTGTCCAGGATTTAATATAGTGCCCACAATTAACTTAAAGGATAGCTATTGAATGGATCAGTAGGAGAGTTGGGCAAAATTTTAATCCTATAGTTAAGCTGTGTATTTACTAGACTGCTAAGAGACAAATTTAGACTTTGCAAAGGGAGTGCTGAAGATATGGAAATAATATATTGAAAAATATTGGAAAATCCTTGGGAAACCTTATTAAAAATAAAATAGACGTCTGTGTCTCAACCTGAGCGATTATGATTCCATAGGATTAAGGAGACAGTAGGATCTGTGCATTTTCAACAATAGCCCAGGTGATTTAGAGGTAACTTTCAAGGAGAGCAACATCAAATAATTGGACCAAAGGACCATAATGCACAACTCTACATCATAATGAAGAACAGAATATATATCAGATACACTCACTGAAATTAAGTATGTTGACCTTACCAGATTTTGACATTTTGTGTGTGTTAATGTATATGTTTAACATTTAGAGTGAATTTAATTTAGTCTAAATTGTTATGTTATTTTGAAAATACATTTTGATAATTGAGAAAAAAATGCAGGCCTTTGAACAAAATATAAGGTTTATGTTTTCTAAGATGCTTAAATACTAATAAATGACAATTCTCCTATTCTATTAGGTTGGAACCACAACCTACTAGAGAGCTAGGAATTGTTACTCAGAAGCCTGAATTGACCGATACCGGTCAGCACCATATTTTCAAAAGGCTGCACACATAAGAATGCTGGGCTGCTCAGGTTTCTTTCATATACCTGTTTCAGTACCCTTCTATGTGCTAGATGATATACTCAGGGGAACAACATAATTGTTGACAAGGTTGCCTTTGAGATTAGTTCCATTTCAGAGGTAAGTAAACTGTTAGAATTTTTTTTTAATTATTTTTAAGAAGGTTTAGATTGCATAAATGCTACATAAAAAAATATAAGAGATTTCCATATACCCCACCCTCTCCCTCTCCCACACTTTCCCCTATTAACAACATCTTTCATTAGAGGGGTACATTTATTACAATTGATGAACACATATTGAAGCATTGCCACTAACCATGGACTACAGTTTACATTGTAGTTTCCACTTTGCCCTGCACAATTTTATAGATTTTGACAAAATGTATAATGGCTTGTATCCATCATTGCAATGTCATGCAGAACAATTCCAATGTCCTGAAAATGCCCCCATGTTACACCTATTCTTCCCTCGCCCTCCCCTCAGACCCTTTGGTGACCACTGCCTTTATATCAATGATATAAGTTCTTCCATTGCTAGAATAATAATGTCTCCTTTAGTCCATAGTCACATTTCCCCCATATGTTTGTTCATTCCTCTATCTTGAGGATTTAGGAATGGTGATGCCCTCTATTTCTAAGTGAGAGGAGGCTTAGATCCTATGGGGCAGATGGATGAAACTGTCTTGCTTGCACGTGTAGATACTCTCTGTTTTGGGGGAAGGGAGTTGTCCATCATCATCCTTTTGTTAGTTGTCCTGGGTGAGTCCAACTAACTAGAGAGTAAGTGCTGCAACTCTGCTGAGATTCAGGGCTCAACCAGCATATGAACAGAACAAAGATTTAAGTCTCTGGGACACATATTTAACAAATATAGTGTTAATTATAGGTTTAAATAAAAGGGGCAGAAGAGCCATGTGTAGGGAAATTATAAATGACTCTAACTCTGTTACACTGAGGAGCATATATTCCAAAATAAGGCCCACTGACAGGGTGCCAAATTCCTGCGATTGTCTGCCCTCCCTATAGTGTCCAGATGTCTCTAGAGCCCTCAGGAGCCCTGCTGTTTGAGGCACTGTTTACTGTGACAGTCAATGATATCCTGATGAGACATGCATAAGCATAACCTCTGGGATGACCTCCAGGCTCACTTTGAAATCTCTTAGCCATAAAAACTCATTTGTATTTATAATTTCTCCCTTTTGATTGGTATTGCATGGAATCTATAAATCAGTTTGGATAGGACTGACATCTTCACAATATTTAGTCTTCCAATCCATGAACACGTAATGTCTTTCCATTTGTTTAGGTCTTCTTTGATTTCATTTAGCAGTGTTTTATAGTGTTCTGAATATAGGTTCTGTGCATCTTTGGTTAAATTGATTCCTAGGTATTTGAGTCTTTTTGATGCTATTATAAGTAGAATGTTTTCCTGATTTCCTCATCAAATTGTTCAATACTAGTGTACAGAAACATTACTGATTTTTACATGTTGATCTTGTATCTTGCCACTGTGCTCAATGCACTTATTAGCTCAAGTAGCTTTGTCATAGACAGTTCAGAATTTTCTAAATATAGGATCATGTCATCTGCAAATAGTGAGAGTTTTACTTCTCTTTTCCTATTTGGGTGCCTTTTTTTTCTTGTCTGATTGCTCTAGCTAAAATTTCTAGTACAATGTTGAATAACAGTTGTGACAGTGGGCATCCTTGTTTTGTTCCTGATCTTAGAGGGAAAGCTTTCAACCTTTCCCCAATGAGTACAATGTTGGCTCTGAGTTTTCATATATGCCATTTATCATATTGAGGAACTTTCCTTCTATTCCTATCTTTTGAAGTGTTTTTATCAAGAAAGTTTACTGGGTTTTGTTGAATGCCTTTTCTGCATCAATTGAGATGACCATGTGTTTTTCCTTCCTTCAATTTGTTAATGCAGTGCATTATGTTAATTTATTTTCTTGTGTTGAATCACCCTTGCATACCAGGAATAAAATTCAACTCATTGTGGAGTATAATACATTTAATATACTGTTGGATTCAATTTGCAAGTATTTTGTTGAGAATTTTTGCATCTATGTTCATTAGAGAGATTGGTCTGTAATTTTCTTTTCTTGTAGTGTCTTTATTTGGCTTTGGTATTAGGGTTGTTGGATTCATAAAATGTGTTGGGTAATTTTCCCTCCTTTTCAGTTTTTTGGAAGAGTTTAAACAGGATTGGTGTTAATTCTTTTTGACATGCTTGATAGAATTTACCTGTGAAGCCATCTGGTCCTGTACTTTTCTTTGCTGGGAGATTTTTGATGACAGATTCAATCTCTTTAAATTGGTTTGTTAAGTTCTTGTATTTCTTGTAGTGTCAATGTAGGTTTTTTTGTGCATTTCTATTAATTTGTCCGTTTCATCTAGGTTGTCTAATTTGTTGGCTTACAGTTTCTCATAATATCCTTTTATGATCTTTTTTATTTCTGTGGGGTCAGTTATAACATCCCCCTTTCATTTCTGATTGTATTTATTTGCATCTTCTCTCTTTTTCTCTTTGTTAGTCTAGCTAAGTGTTTGTCAATTTTATTGATCAAGCTGTTGGTTTTATTGATTTTCTCTATTGTTATTTTGATCTCAATTTCATTTATTTCTGCTCTAATCTTTATTATTTCTTTCCTTCTGCTTGCTTTGAGATTGGCTTGTGTTGTTTTTCTAGTTCTTCTGGGTGTTCAGTTTTGTCTTTGATTTTAGCTCTTTTTTTTTTTCTTAATATAGGTGTTTAAGGCTATAAATTTCCGTCTCAGCACTGCCTTCGCTGTATCCCATTAGTTTTGATAAGCTGTGTTTGTATTTTCATTCATCTCAAGATATCTACCAATTTCTCTTGCAACTTTTTTTGACCAACTGTTTATTTAGGTGTGTGTTGTTTAGCCTCCACACATTTGTGAATTTTCCCCTTTTCTGTCTCTTATTGATTTCCAGCTTCATTCCCTTATGATCTGAGAAGGAGGTTTATATAATTTCAATCTTTCTATATTTATTGAGACCTGCTTTATGACCAAATATGTAGTCTATCCTGGAGAATAATCCAAGAGCACTTGAGAAGAATGTATAACCCACTGATATGGTATGCAACCTTTTTTATATGTCTGTTAGGTCTAGCTCGTTTATCATATTGCTCAGGTTCTCTGTTTCCTTGTTGATCTTCTGTCTAGTTGTTCTATCTAATGATGTGAGTGTTGCATTGAAGTCTCCAAATTTTATTATAGAGATGTCTATTTTTCCCTTCAGTTTTGCCAGAGTTTGCCTCATATATTTTGGGGCACACTGATTAGGTGCACAGATAGTTATGACTGTTATTTCTTCCAGGTGGACTGTCCTTTTTATTAATATATAAGGCCTTCTGCATCTCTTTTAAGTTTTTTTTTTTTTTTTTTTTTTCATTTAAAGTTTGTTTTGTCTGATATTTTATAGCTACCCCTGCTGTTTTTTGCATTACTGTTTGTATGGAATGTCTTTTTCCAACCTTTTACTTTCAGCCAATTTGTATCCCTGGATCTAAGGTGAATCTATTTGTAGACAGCACATGGATGGCTCATTGTTTGTTTGGTTTTTTTTTAATCCATTCTGTCAATCTATATCTTTTCATTGGGGATTTTAATACATTCACATTCAATGATATTACTGTAAATGCATTATTTACTTCCACCATTTTATTCTTTGGCTTTCATACATCATATCTTATTTTCATGTGTCTTTTTTTACTCTTTTGATTATACTTTCTGATAATTTTCTCTGCTACACTCTCCTCCAAGCCATTCTCTCCTTTTTCTTTCAGGCTGTAAGCCTCCTTTTAATGCTTCCTGCAAAGTCAAATTCTTTTTTATGAATCCTCTTAGTTTCTTTTTATTCATGAATATTTTAGGCTCACCTTTTTTTTTTTTTTTTTAAGTATGAGAGGTAGGGAATTGAATCTGGGACCTTGTATGTGGGAAACTGGTGTTCAACCACTGAGCCACATCAGCTTCCTTGAGTTGGTTTTATCATTTGTTTTGTTTGTTGTTTGTTTTTGCTTTTTCAGGAGGCACTGGGAACTGAACCTGGGACCTCCCATGTGGGACATGAGTGCTCAACCTCTTAAGCCACATCCAGTCCCCTCATCTTCACATTTGAAGGACAATTTTGTTGGGTAAATTCTCAGCAGACAATTTTTCTCTAAGTAGTCTATGCCTTCGAGTAGGTCTATTCAAATTTATTCTGATTGGGGTACACTGTGCTTCTTGAACATGTAAATTCATTTCTTTCATGAGAGTTGGGAAATTTTCAGCCAGTATTTCTCAAATATTCTTTCTGTCCCTTCTCCTTTCTTTCCTCCTTCTGGAACTCCCATGACACCTATGTTGTTGCACTTTATGTTATCATTCAACTCCCTGAGCCCCTTCTCAATTTTTTCCATTTTTTTTCTCTCCCTGTTCTTCTCTTTCTTCAATTTCAGCTGTTTTGTCTTCTGCATCACCATTCTTTCTCCTATAATTACAAGTCTACTGTTGTATGCCTCTAATGTGTTTTTTATCTCACCTAGTGTGACTTTCATTCCCTTAAGCTCTGTTATTTTTCTATTCAGGTTTTCAAATAATTCTTCTTTGTGCTCACCCAATGTCCTCTTGATGTCCTTTATCTCTTTAGCCATACTGTCTTTCAAATTGTAGGAGATTTGTATGGACCTCATTGATAAATTGTCTCAAATCCTGTGTCCCTGCCGGGCTTTGATATATTCCTTTGGTTGGGCCATAACTTCCATTTTCTTAATATGGCTTGTAATTTTTTGCTGATGTCCAGACATTGGATTATGATGGTGAGTATACTCTGATGCTCAATTTCTCTCTCTTGCATAGGGATTTAGTGGCTGGAGGCTGTGTGTTACTACCATTCTTTGATTCTTGGTTCAACCTGTTCTAGCTCTTTAAGATTATCCTTGTTTATTTGTTCAAATCCAGGCCATGGACCTAGTAATGGGTTGCAGATCCACCCACTTCCAAGGTCCTTGGGGAGGGACCCTGTAAAGGCCTGAAAAAGCCTCTCATTTATTTACTTTTAATTTCCCTGCATACTCTTCCTTGGCACACCAGAAGATGGTGCTTTTTGGAAGCCGTCTCAGTTCAAACCCTGGTCAGAAGGTGTTTGCTGCAACACTGACCACAACAATGGGACAGAGAATCCTGTCTCAGGACTATTCAGAGCCTTGCAAATCAAGTTTTTCAGAAACTGTCCTCCTACCATTCCTGGTAGCCCCCTCTCTTTTCCCGGGTAGGAAATAATTCCACTTCTCTCTGCTTCCTCAGCAACCAGTCTGGTCAGTAGGGTGGGGAGGGGGTGTTTGTGAAAGTTGGATCTCTTTTGTACCCTCCCAGGGCACACAATGGCATGGCTTTACTCAGCCTGGAAGGATACAGCAGACCAAATTTGTTGGCCAAAAATGGAATCAGCCTTAGGCTGCATCCCTCTCTCTCCCCTTTCCTGAGGAGGTAAACCCCTGTGAACCCCTCTATCTGTAGCTGCTGTGCTGGCCAGAGGCCAGATAATTCAAAGCTGTCTGTCTGCTCCAAGGGTGGGGGAATGGGCACCAACAGCTGCAGCCGCAGCTTGTACTCAGAGTTTTCTCATCAAGATTCTTGCCTCTGCCCCTTTATCTTCTGGGTGCTGTCCAGCCTTCCCCTGGTGCCCTAAACACTAAAACATTTTTTTTTTCAGGCCATTTCTGCCTGTCCTCTAGCTATTTTTCTGGGAAAGAAGTGAGTCCTGTGTCTCTCTAATCCTCCATCTTCCCAGAAGTCCCCAATGGGTCCTTTTAATTAGAAATTTTTTTAGCCCTCCATTAAAGAAAAGATGTCCTGAGGATTTGTTTTGTTTTGTTTTTGTTTTTGTTTTTCTGATTTTTGACATTCTCTTCTCTCTTTTCCCTTTGTGGAATCCCTGCTAGTTATAACCAGACAGTCTGACATCATATATGGCATTTACTTCTGTTAAAAAATTTCTCCATTCTAATTATTTTTAAGTGTAAAATAACAACTCTGTTTCTCAAAATTAAGTCCTTGGACTAACAGCATCACAATCATTTTTCCTTCTTAAATATGAAGATTCCTGAGTGCTATATCAGAACTCATAAATAAACTCTGCTGTAGAACCCAGGGAACTGCCATTTAAATGTGTACTCTTAATGATTCTTAAATATTTATGAGTTTTGTGATCACATAAGGAAATTACTAACTTATCTGACACTCAGTTTCCTAAATAGTAAAATGGAGATAATAGTCCTTCCTATATAGTGTTCTTATGAGAATTAAATATGTTATTACTTGTAAAGCACTTAGAACAATGCTTGACATATGTAGGCAAGACTTAGACTTAAATGATAATTTTTTACAATATAGCAAAAATCCAGAATCATATAAACATGTAAGATTGAAATGTCATTGGGATTTCTACTCTCAAAATTATACACACACACATAAGCAAACATTCACACACACACACATACACACAATCTGACTAACATGGAAAAAATGTCTCCTCTTTTGATTTTAAGTGTGTGAAGCAAAGCCTCTTCAATATAACATTTCTCTTCCAAAACTTTAATCAAACTTAATGCTCAAGGAAGATATGCCATATTTATCTTTATGCATTCCCTGTGCAAGAAGCATGGAGCTACCCACAATATTTTTATCATCTAGCTCAAACCTACTGCTCCAGCTCCATCTGTGCCCCTTGCCCACACTTGGCCAGGCAGACCTGTTGAACTATTTGCAAACCTCACATGCTCCATCATCCTCGTTCCTCATTAACATTGCACTGCCTCTACCTATAATGTTTCTCCTTCAACAAAACTGCTTGGTGACTTTGACTGGCTCTTCAAATTTGATTTGGTCACCACCCACCTCTGAAAATTAACTACTTCCTAAGATCCCCTTCTTCTGCTCCCATATTGTTTTGTCCACCCCTCTTCTTCAACATTATTGTGTGCTCATGTTATTTACATATCTGTCTTCCCCTCTTTTCCATGAACCTCTAGGAGTAGAAATGCTGTCTGGCACTTGTTTTATCAATGTTTGTTGAATTAATAATGATGAAAAGCATACAATTTAGGAATTTTTAAATGCTTGCCCCTAACTGTGAACATTTCCTTTTTTCTAAAATATGATATTTTAATATCAGAATTTGAATTTCCTTAAAAAAGCTGAAAACCTATCAGAATTACTCCTACAGTAGTGAAGAAATTATGGCTTAAAAAGAACTGAGGAATATGAGGCACTTAACTAGGAAGCTGATGATGGAAGAGGTAGAGATGTCAAATAAATTGGGCTACTATATTCTGAATTTCTACAAATACCTATTGCTCATCATCCCATAGCTTCTCCTTTCATGGTGAGAAGCATAACAATATATACCACTGCCTTGATTAGAAGATGCAAGGGCTATTTAAAACTGAAATAGTTTAATTATTTAATAAAGGAATGATAAACCAAATAATACCTGTCCTCATGTGGTAAGTATTAGACAAACCCATCTTCAATGATTGTACTTCTGTTGTCTTAATTAGAGTTTATGATTTATCAGGAAGCATTTTCTGAGTTACAAATAATACCTCACCAACCATGCATTTCATCTGCCATTCATCCATTATTTTTTGGTGACAGCACCTAGCTATGGTAATTGCATGCTGGTAATTTATTTTTAATATCTTTCAGCTGCTTTGGCTGGAATTTTAAAATAGATAATAACAGCATTGAATCTTACAACAATGTGATTTTCCCCTTTATTAGAAACAAAATGACTACCTTTTGTGAAGCAGAGAAATAGCAAAAAGAATTTTCTAAGAAGTTTAACCATGTTAGAAAAATACTTTAACAAATCATTAGAATTTGAGCAAAATATCTGTCATCTAATTGTTTTATGTATGCATATCTTATTATTTCATCCTTCTAAGTAGAGTATCATTTTAATCTATTTTTCAAGTAAATGAAATATTTAATAAAAGTTAATTTTCTGGAAAACTGAAATAAACCAATTTTAACTCTCAAAGATTTTTAGAAACCATTTGGCTGTTTAATGTATGATGACTGGTGCTAATCAGGAAGAAAAGGAAGTAAAACAAAGAGAACATGTTAAGTTAAATTATTAAATGTGTTTGTAAGAGGAATAAGGGTATGACAATAAATTTGGGGGATTATTTGGTGTGGACTATTAGTAGAAATGAAATGCATTGAATAAGAAATATCTGTATTGATCAGCTAGGTATATGTGAATTAGGAAAAATATGAAAGTATTCCAGGATTTTGTGACTATATAGTAAAGCAAGCCCTAAACATAAGGAGAAACTGAGATAAGAATAGACCAGGTATCATCTTGAACACCTTTCTCTCTTACCAATTTATATTCCCTTGAACAGTACATTTATACTTTCAGTCAAGTCCTCTCTCATGAGCAACAGCTCACAAATGCAATTGCCTTATAACATATCCACTTGGATGACACAGAGCTGCCTCAAATTACACAGACTTATTATCCTCCTTTCCTCCAGTGTCCCATTCAGTAAATGACAACTCCATCCACTCAGTGAATTGGATCAGAGATGAGGCACCATCTTGGACCTCTCTCTCTTAACCAATCACTAAGTCTTCTCAAGTCTACTTCCTAAACAATCTCTCTCCACTCTGCTCATTTTTCTCTATTCTTACTATTACCACTTTCACCTAAACCTCAATTTTCTCTCTACCTCAATAACATTCTAATTGTTTTCTAAGAGTTCTTCAGTCTTAACCCCCTTCAATACAAGGGCTAGAGGAAAATGTTTTAAAACCCAAGTATGGACATTTCATCTCCCCCTGCTCCAAAGTCCCTTAATATATTTCATTGACTTCCTATTGCTCTTAACGTAGTTTCTAAAATCCCTCCCAGAACTCAAAAGCTACTCATCATAACATCTATATATCACTCTAAGGTTTATACTCTATCAATGCCTTTTTCCATCCATTGAAAGACTCAAGCTTCAAAGCAATCTTAGAGTATGCTTCTGTCCATCTGTTCTCCTAGATAAGGTCCATTCATTTTTCAAGTGTAAGTTTCTACATTATTTTGTAGGAAGTTTTTTCTAATTATCTCAAACAAAGCTAGCCCTTTGTTTTATTATTACACTGTTACCAAACTCTACTTTAATACCTACCTTTCCTAGTAGATAGGATTCTTGAAAAGACAAAGATAAATACAACAATCAGCAATAATACACAACCTCAATATTTGGCTGTAGCAGCTTATTCAATGTACACTTCTCCCACTCTGTAAAAATCTCTAAGTGAACTTGATAATGAAAACTTCAAACAGCTGGCTGGCTGGAGTGATGATTTTGTCCTATCACCACTGGCATTGTGATAATTCCTAAATCTCCTTGGCTCCAGACCTATATGTTCAGCTACTGGCTTCCTGGAAATTTCTAATTGAATATTTCCGGAGAACTCAAACTTAACATGCCTTTAACAAGTACAAGTCTTAGATCCAGCAATAGTGGTCTGGACTTTAATGGCTCCACATATCACAAACATACAAAAAAATGCATTTATTAAAGAACATGTGAGTGCCTCTGTAACTCAGGATTTGGCACTCAGCATTAGTGCAAAACACTCCATAATCTTAAAACGTCATTCTAATGTCTAACATTGTTCACTACCCAAGGAAATGGTTCTCCACATCTCTTGACTTGTGTCCTCAAAACAAAATGTGTGTTTGACCAAGTACAATGTCAATTTGAGGATTTTGCAACTGCCAGCAGACAGATGTTACTTCAGGGGCAAATACAATTTGGAACAGCGGAAGACCTTTGGTAAGAGAAGAGACAAATTAATTAACTTGACAAATCCTTCCTCTCAGCAGGATTGCAAGGTGTTCCTGTTTAACAAAGTACTGTTTGCCAATAGTGCCAATTATCCTTTTCTTCCTCTTCATCTTCTATATGTAGCTTTGAGGGTACTGGAGGCTTAGCATGAAATTCACAAGAGCTGCACATGGAGGATAAAGAAAAATTTGTAATTTAAAAAACTCCATATTATTCTTTAGAAGGACTTTAATTGCATACAAACATGTCTAGGCATAGTATGTGTGAATCATGTTCTTTATATTTCCATATGAAACTACATATTGATTCAAGAGATGGCAAAATTATGTTGTTGTCATTTATGTATATAAAATATTTTGCAATATTTTTCTGTGATAATGATAATTTATCATATAAGATCCCTTTACAATGTTTGTACTTGGTTTTATTTTGGAGTCTGAGTATTGTTTTAAGAAATGTTTTGACCTTCCATTTCCTAATGATTCAGGAAACAAATTTTGCTAATCAAGTAATTGTAAAAAATTACCTAGGAACTATGATGATTCAAGAAATGCCAAATTTGGTATTAATATTATTAGAACATGAATTATGTAAGAACCGTGATACATATTATTACAATATAATTATTACAATATAATGGATTTGCTGAAATAAAGGTAAGAAAAATAATTTTAAGTAATAAACATGCAATTATTTAGGAATTCCATATCTCTATTTTTCTATACATCCAAATATCCCTGCTCATCCATGGAACACTAAGATACGTGCAATAATTAAATTCTGTTGTATTTGATATTTTACAAACGTTCAGTAATATAAAAATGATAACTTTACATATTTTTATATTGTCATTATAAAGTTAAATTTGTCAAAGTAGGGCAGTAGATCTTATGTGATGTAACATTACTAGCTTGACATTTAATTATTAGACATATAGTAAGTGGGCCTCCATTTGTATTCTGCAATTTTTAAAAATGTTAGGAGCAGTCTTATCTTAAACTTCACTCATCACTCACTTTCTCTATCCCAATCCAATTTACTTCTCCTCCTGTGTTCTCAATCATAGAAAATCACACTGTTAATCATCTATTTACTGTGTCTGGTTCCTTAACTATTGAGGCTCTCGCCTTATCTGAAGGTCTTCAAAAATATTGTTCCTTTTGGCCAGAACAAGTCTTACTTATCTCTTCAATTTAGCTAATTCCAAACCAGTTTGAATAACAGTTTCTAGAGAGACTACTCCTAATCCACTGGATTAGGTCCATTTTTCTTGCATCATGCTTTTTATTGTACTTTTTTTTTGTAGCAAGCACTATTTAATTACTATTTTGATATCTATCTTCCCTAGAAGACTGTTAGCTCCTTAAGGTAATGCAAGGTGTCTAAAATCTTCTCCACTATTTTTGAAGCCTAGTGCAACGTCTACTCACGGCGCATATAT
>JAQZBX010033331.1:0-25435 GCA_029593785.1 Cabassous unicinctus | reverse complement strand
TTGGTTCCTGGTGCCTCCTGGAAAAAATGAAACATAGTCCCATTGTCACTGTTTTAATAGAGTTTTCCTCTTTTATGGGGTCTCTGACACACAATGTACTGTGATTCCCTGAGGAAGAATTTTCCCCCTTGATTGAAGCTACACATTTCTACCTTCCATGAGTTCCTTTGTGTTTAATGAGGCATGACTTATGGGAAAAGGCTTTCCTACAATCACTGCATCCATAGGGTTTCTCTGCTGTATGGATTCTCTGATGTCTACTGAGTATTGACTTTGTGGATTACCCTTTCCTACATTCAGTGCATTCATAGGGCTTCTCTCCTGTTTGAGGTCTTTGATGACTAATCAGATTTGACTTCTGAAAGCAGGCATTTCCACATTCATTGCATATATAGGGAAAATCTCCAGTGTGAAATCACTGGTGTGCTATGAGGCGTGACTTATGACTGAAGGCTTTAACACATTCATTGCATCCACAGGGATTCTCTCCAGTATGAATTCGCTGATATATAAGGAGACTACCATTCTGGATGAAGCCTTTTCCACAATGACTGTGTGTATATGGTTTCTCTCCTGTATGAATTTCCTGATGGGCAATGAGTTGTGACTTCCTGGAAGGAGCTTTCGAACACTCAAGCATCCATGGGATCCATTCCCCTTTCAGTTTGCTGATGCATGGTGAGTTCTGCTTTCTTACAGAAGGCTTTCCCACACTTAATGCATTTATATGGTTTCTCTCTTCTATGAGTTCTCAGATGTGCATTGAGCTGCATTAAGAGATTCCTGTATAAAAGTGAAATTCTTAGAATTATAGCAGCATTGTAAAGGTTAACAATGTATAAACACACTAATAAAATATGGGTATCAAGATAAACACTTGCTTTGACACTGGTGCTACATGGTGGGAAAGCCCTCTGTATGATGAGCCAGTGTGTGGTTTGAAGTCATAGCATCTTTGTTGTCTTAAAAGCTGTAGGCGGCAAACTTAATATTAAATAATTCTGGCTTCTTAAAGGCAAAGTAAAGTGAAATGTGAACCCTCTCTTTTTAACAAAGACTTCCAAGAATTCATACAAATATGGTACAAACAAATAAAACAGTACACAAATTTAAAAATAAATAAACAGTCAGTTAACAAGTTACCATGACTAAGACCGGGAAGAAGAGCAGATAGGGGGAAAAAGTCTTCAACTATTTAAGATTTGGAAATTATGCAGAAGGAGAATATGAAACATTTTTAAAGAGTTTTAGAAAATTAAAAAGAATATTGCAATTATGTAAAAGGGTCTAAACATATTTCAATAACAAAATTATTAGAACCTCTAAAGCTGAAATGTAATGTGATGAAAATTTAAAATTTCCATGTAGTGGAACTGGGAGAAATTTAGCTGCAGTGGAAACCAAAGGCCCACCCACCTTGAAACAGAAATTGGAAAATAAATCAAATTTATATCTGTGGACTTTCCTATATCTGACACTTTCTCTGTCTCTGCATTTACTGCCAGTAAAACATTCCCTCTTATGATACTTTCTTCCCACAGCAAAATAGAACTTCTGTGGTTCATTTGAGTGATTTACTTTTCTACCCCTGGTTTCCTCCTTGGATAATAATTAATACAAAATATCTTCATTTTGGAAACTCCAGGAGAAAAAACAAATATGTAACCAAAGTCTGGATGATGTATCCCACTGCTATGTGTTTGCTTCCAATTATTCTGAGAAGGGTGGTATGGAACTGAGTGGGAATGAGAAAGGCAGTGTTGGAGATGTAATCCAGTACCTTCTAATCCAATACTGTGACTCTAGCCTTTTCTTCTCTTGGAAACTCAGCTCTTGGCAGTGGAGGAAGGAACCATTTTTCCTATGTGTGACATAATCTCACTTTGACACTGGCTGCATTATTATGCGGCATTGTAAGAGGTAAGAGCTCTGTTACTGCTTTTTACTGTGTCTTAGTTTAAATGATGTTCCCTGGACCTGAGGTGTTTATTCTCACTTCCCCCACTCTGGTCACTTAATGCTCAATTGACAGTGTTCATCTTTTCTAAATTTCTCATGGTAGAGTCCCAGGAAATAATTATTCTACTTACACAACATAATACAATAGAACATAACATAACTCACTCAAAAGGAGTCACCTCTTTCTTCTATATAACATATATTTCATTGTTTATAGGCAGCAACCAAGTCACCCTCTTCTCCAGGAAAATCAGTAGTACCCTTTGTAACCTGGTGTTTATCTATAACTCAATGTATGGAAGTTTCTTTAGGCAAAATTAATATTTTAAGGCCTGTCTTCAAGTTTTCCCTTAAATAAAACCTTCAACTGCACTTACATTTCACCAATAGAAGTCAAAATGATGATTTTTTTTCTTGAAACCATTTATATATTCTTCATAAATAAATTTAATTTTCCATGAGAAAAATTTATACTCAGAGTGAATCATTATTGTTTTCACATATTTTATGTTCCTTAATCTGTGTAAAATTTTACTGACAAAACCAGGAATACATTTTTGTTTCTTAGAGAAAAATAAGAGATGCGGGAATGGGGAAGTAAGTAATGATCTAGGAGAACATTAAAGAGTAGAAAGGGTCTCTATCACTCACTCATGACATGTGTTTAAAAAATCTTTTCTTATGAATCATTGTACCATGGGAAGCAGATGTGGCTCAGGCAGTTGAGCACCTGCCTCCCACATGGGAGGTGCTGTGTTCAGATCCTAATGTCTCCTGAAAAGACAAAAAAAAAAAAAAAGTCAATGAGCAAAAGAAATGGAAAAAAACTACTCAGAGATGCCAACGTGGCCCAGTCTTTGAGTGCTGTCTTCCCACTTATGAGTTCCCAGTTTCAATATCCAGCCCACAGTACCTAAAAAAAAAAAGAAGATAGAAAATAAATAAAGTACAATTTACAAACAGACAAAAGCCATTGTATATTTTGTCATAACTTACAAAATTATGTGGGACAAAGTATAAAGTGTAATGTAAACAGTAGTCCATGATTAGTATATTAGAAAGGAAACAGGGAATGTGCTAAGGGGAATTTGAAAAATACGGAATCACATTGTCTCCTTAATTACCCTCAAATTATAAGAAAGTTTGACATCCACAATTCAGTCTACATGGTATTGTGTGAAGTCAATTGGGTGGGCTGGCTCTTTGCAACCTGTTCTCTTTCTGACTTGTGTTCCTGTCCCCCAGGGGAAGGAGAACAGTGAGTGCATTTCCAATTTAACCAATCACACCGCAAGATCCTCTCACTACCTGATTGCAGGAAGGAGGCATATTTGTGGAGTGAACAGCATCAGTGAATTCTTCTTGAATATACAGTTTTCCTGATGATAACAGAAGTTTGAACATTTTTAGCTGGCTTGTTTTTCAGTGTTTTCTACACTTACAATTACTTGAAAGACATAAATCTAGCTTCTTCAATAAGATAAGTGTGCATGCTTACTATGTCTTTTCTAAATTTTTTGAAATTATTAATACATTTTTTAAAAAATTTTAAAGGATACCTTAGATTACATAAATGTTATATAGAAAATGTAGAGTATTCCCATATGTCACAGACCCTAACCTTCCCACACTTTCCCACATTAAAACATCATTCATTAGTGTGGTACAGATGTTGCAATTGATGAAGACAAGAAGATCATCATCTCATCCCTTGTACATAAATTAAATCAAGATTGATCAAAGACCTAAATATAAGAGCCAAGACTATAAATCTACTGGTAGGGAAGCATCTACCAGATCTTGTACTAAGAAATTGTTTCATGAACTTTACAAAAAAAGCATGAGCAGCAAAAGAAAACATAAATACCTAGGACTTCCTCAAAATTAAAAACTTTTGCACTTCAAAGGAATTTGGCAGGAAAGTGAAAATGCAGCTTACTCAAAAGGAGAAAATATATGGTAATCACCTATCTGATAAGGGCCTGATATCCAGTATAAATAGACATCCTGTATCTCAAAAATAAGACAACCCATTTTAAAAAGGGGCAATTTCTTTAAAATCATTATTCTACTATAGACTTATTATTATTCTAGGAATGGAAGAACTCTTATCATTGATGTAAAGGTAGAGGTCACCAGAGATTCTGAGGGATGGGAGAGGGAGAAATAGATGTCATATGCAGAGATTTTCAGGATATTGGATTTGTCCTAAATGACATTGCAGTGACAGATACAAACCATTGTATATTTTGTCATAACTTACAAAATTGTGTGGGACAAAGTGAAAGCTATAACATAAACCACAGTCCATGGTTAATAGCAATGCTTCAATATGTGTTCATCAATTGTAACAAATGTACCATACTAACATAAGGATGTTGTTAATGTGGCAATGTGTTGGGGAGAGGCAGTGGGGCATATGGGAATCCCTTGTCATTTTAAATAACATTCATGAAACCTAAAGCTTCTTCAAAAATAAAAAAATATATATTAAAAATGGCCAAGTGATTTGAATAAACACTTCAGTAAAGAAGAAATTCAAATGGCAAAAAAACACAAGAAAAGGTGCTCAACATCAGTAGCTACTAGGAAACTGCATATCAAAACCACAATGAGATATCATCTTACACCCATTAGACTGTCAGATAATAAAAAAACAGAGGACTATAAGTGTTGGAAAGGATGTGGGGGTATTGGTACCCTCATCTACTGTGGTGGGAATATACAATCATGCAGCCATTGTGGAGGACAGTTTAGCATTTCCTCAAAATTCTTAAGGAGTTTTTTATGGAAAGAGTCTTCTGTTTAAAGAAAATAAGCCATACAGGTAAAATATTTGGTACAGGAACTGATTGCTAAAGCACAGTCTTGCAGGATAGGAATCTGGGAATTGATACATCAAATTTTTGGGAGTGTGAATACCAATGACACTATTTCCAATGGATAAACGTACATGATTCTGTATGTATAGGTTGAAAAAAAAATGATTCAGAATATATTGCTTGCATTAACCTCTAAAATCAAAGCCTAAGAAAGATTTTGACACAATCGGATTGTTTTATGTGATAAATGATTTTGCTGGGAATCATAATTCAAGGAATGTGGGGTGAAGTGGGGCTCTAAGTTACACTGGAGAGACTTCTAAAAAGAAATGACAAGCTGAGGATTTTTAATTCTCAGTTTATGGTACAATCAAAACACAGAAATATTGTAAGACTGCATGAATGAAATAGCTTTCCATGAAAATGGCAGTTCTGACGGGACTATGGCATCATATTCTGAACCTGTGCATTAATAAATTTCAAAATGAAAATGAATTCACAACTTTCCCAAAGAATATGCAGTGAATGCAAATACATAACCAATTATTTTCAAAAATGTCCAATAGCTGGGAGAAATCACTAATTCCATAATGCCACTCTGGTTTGCCATTTGTATTGATGGCCCAGGAATCAGGTGATGAATGAAGCATTCACTGTAGCCTACCTCACAAAGTACACAATAGGTCTACATAAAAACCTGATATTATATCCTAATATCCGGCATGAATACTTGAAAAAGACTTAGTTGGAAATTGGGATAACACACACATTGTTTTTTATGATCTGTAAATGCAGACAATATTTATAGGAAGGGCTGAGAGAAATTTTTGAAAATGTCCTGAACCATGAATTTCATTTTTAAAGGGCAACCTAATGTCATTGGAAGAATCACAGAAATCATTGAGACCATCAATGTTTGAAGAATTAGTTCTTGTGTTGTCAATTACAACCTCACTTAACTTATGTTATTAAATGTGTGGGGGAAAGGAGCATATCAGAGATGGAACATGGATTATTGTAAACCAAATCAGACTATGTCTCCAATTCAGGATGTGACCTCTTTCGAGAGCCACTGAATAAAATCCCTGGTAGTTGGTACACAGCCTCTGATATGAGAGAAAATTTTTCACCAAAACCGTATAACAAAAGCACTTGCTGTTATCTGGCAGTGACTGCAGTATACCTTCATCCTTGCAGAAGCTTCTATAATTTTATATATACAGAATTACCTGTATATAGAGAATTACCTGTATTTAATATTTTACTGCTGAAAATCCAGGGAGCACTTTTTGACTTCAATATTGATTCTTGGGAGTACAATGAGAGAAATCACCTGATATAAAAGATATAGAAGAGACAGGTGCCCTTGATATAGAAAAAGAGACTGGGGGCAATTCTGGGAAGATGGTGGACTAGTAAGACATGGAAATCTCTTCTCCAGAAAAAAAGCTGGAGGACAGGCTGAAACAGCCGCATAAAAGATCCTCTAGGCTTTAGGACAGCAGGCGAAGGCTGGACACCACCCAGAGGATAGAGGGACAAAGGAGGAAAATCATGACAAAAGAATGTCAAAGATAAAGAGAAATTCAAATGGCAAAAAAACACATGAAAAAATGTGCAACATCACTAATGATTAGGGAAATGCAAATCAAAACTACAATGGATATCATTTCACACCTATCAGAATGTCCACTATTAAAAAGACAGGGAACTACAAGTGTTGGAGAGGATGTGGAGAGATAGCAACACTTATTTCCTATTGGTGGGAATGCAGAATGGTACAGCCACTGTGGAGGACTGTTTGGAATTTCCGCAAGAAGTTGAATATAGACTTGCCATGTGACCCTGCAATACCTCTACTGGGTACATACCCAGAAGAACTGAGAGCAATGACATGAACAGACATGTGCACACTGATGTTAATAGCAGCATTATTCACCATTGCCAAAAGTTGGCATCAACCCAGGTGTCCATCAACAGAAGACTGGATAAACAAACTTTGGTCTATTCACACGATGGGATATTATGCAGCTGTAAGAAGAAATGAAGTCATAAAGCATATGACAACACGGATGAACCTGGAGGACATTATGTTGAGCAAAGCACGCCAGACACAAAAGGACAAATACTGCATGAATGTGTTACTATGAACCAAATATATGGTGTAATATATTGCTTGATGAAAAAAAATTATATGTATCCAGTACATTTAATTAAGAAATGTATGTATTTACTCAACTGTGTTTACATTTTAGTTTTAATTGTTATTATTTTCAATTAGTAAGTGTACAAAATAAAGTTTAAAAAATTAAAGAAATACAATTCTGAAAATTAGGCAAATGAATTATTTTTCTTTACACTTATAAAGTATATATATTTAGATTTCCCAGTGTTTGACCTCTGTTAATCATGAGCACTTCTCTACACTTGAGACAAAGAATCCATTTATAGAAAGAAAGTTTCCCAATTTTTTTAAATTTTTAAAAAAATACTTGGATTATACAAACATTACATAAATAAATATAGGAGCTTCTCATATGCCCCGAACCCCACAATTCCCACATTTTCCCACATTAACAACTTATTTCATTAGTGTGGTACATTCTTTGCAATTGATGAACACATTTTGGAGCATTGACACTAAGCATGGATTAAAGTTTATTTTGTAGTTTACATTATCTCACACCCAATTCTGTAGGTTAAGGCCACATTTACAATGGCCTGTATCTGTCATTATAATATCATTTAGGACAATCCCCAAGCCCACAAAACGCTCCCATATAGAACCTCAGCTTCTTTAAGGCCTGCTTTATGTCCTTGTTTCAAAGACAGTAGATAAATGGGTTCACCATGGGAGTGACCACCGTGTACATTATTGAGGTTATTACACTTGCCCTTGAGTTTTGGGTAGCAGCAGAGCTTAGATACACTCCAAGAACTGTATCACAAAACAAGGTCACTACTGAGAGGTGAGACCCACAAGTAGAAAAGGCAATACACTTGCCCTCAATTGTTGAAATTCTCAAAATGGAGGATACAGTCTTGGAGTAAGAGAAAAGGATCCAGTGAGTGGAATAACACCCAGAAGTCCAGATGTGACATATATCACCAGGTCATTGACAAAGATTTCAGAGCAAGCAATTTGGAGTACCTGATTAAGTTCACAGAAAAAGTGGGGCATTTCCACTCTGTACAAAATGACAATCACAAAACCATTAAGTCATGTAAAAGAGAGAACAAAACACTTAATATCCAGGATGCCAATAGTAGGAGGCTGCAGGCCTGGGGTTTCATGATGACCATGTAGTGCAGGGGGTGGCAGATGGCCACAAAGCGGTCATAGGCCATCACAGTCAAGAGGGAGTTTTCTAATTGTCCAAAAAGCATGAAAAAAAACATCTGTCTGAGACACTTTGCATAAGTTATAATTTTGCTCTCTCTGGATGTTCAGCAGCATCTTTGAAACAGTGGTGGAAATGAAACAGATATCTGTAAAAGACAGGTTGGAGAGGAGGAAGTACATGGGTGTGTGGAGGTGGGAGTCTGAGATTATGGCCAGGATGATGAGCAGGTTTCCCATGAGGGTGACCAGTTACATGGACAGGAACAGACCAAAGAGGAGGAGCTGCAGTTCTGTATCTTCTGAAAGACACAGGAGTGTAAATTCTAAAACATGTGTTTGGCTTTCTATGTAGCTGATGAAACTGTTAGAAAAGAGGCCAGAACAATGAAAATTTAGCCACAAGCAATGGCCAAGAAATTATCATAAATGCTGTGGTTTTTAAAGGCACTAAATGAATGATTTGCATATAGAAAGTTATACTGAACTTTCACTGAAAATGTCCAAAAAACAAATGCTCCTGCTTCTTCTTGATACTTTTGCTGACTAGCCATCCATGTCCACTACTGGAAAAAATTTCTCCCATTATTATTTTCCACTACAAATTCTCATAGAATTTATTTTATTACACAAGTATATTGAAATATCTTTTTGTACACTGTGATGAAAAATTTGGAGTAATGTATATTGGTGAAAAGAGCACAGTATTCTGAAAATTCTTAAAATTGCCAAATCACAAACTTGACAATAAATAAAATGGGAAATCTTGAGATGCATATAGGTTACTACAATTAATTTTTTTCATTAATTAATTTGAGGTATTATTTTATAACAATGCCATTGTTAAGATGCCATTTCTTCCCAATATGATTTATACATTCAATCAATCCAGGTCTGTAAAATGCCAGCAGGTTATTTTGAGGATATTTACAAACTAATTCTAAAGTTTATATGGAAAAGCAAAAACCTAGAAAGCCAAAAATACAGAAGAAGAAGATCAAAATTGCAGGGTCCCTAGTACCTGATATCACCTAGATAGCCTAAACAATGCTAAAGAAGAACAAAGCTGTAGGATCATTCTAATTGATTGCAATACTGTTATAAAAGCACAATAATCAACTAGAGAGGTACTGTTGAAATAGAAGCATAAACTAATGTTAGAAAATCAAGAAATAAACCAAAACAAATGTGATCAAGTGATCCTTTACAAAGAAGTAAAGTCACTTCAATGGAGAAAGTGCAGTCTTTTCAACAAATGGTTCTGGAACAATGGGATGCACACATGCCAAATAAAAATGGAATTTATTTTATTCAATCAATATTTTGACCAGTCTTTTTTAAACCCGTGATGAAAAAGTTGAAATAATGGATATTGGTGATGGTAGCACAAAATTTGAGTGTAATTAATAATTCTAAATTTTACGGAATAATTAACTCAATATGAATCATATATTTACAAATAAAATGCAAAATGCAAAACTTCTGCAGTAAATCATACAAGAAAATCTAGGGGCCAGTGGCTTGGCAATGAGTGTTTAGACAGAACAGAAAGCATTATTCAAGATAGAAGAAAATTTATAACTTGGGCTTTATTAAACTATAAAACAGCTGCTCTGTGAAATACTTGATAAGGTAATGAAAAGAAAATCAACAGGCTCAGAAAAAATATTTGAAAACAAATATCTGATAAATTATTTGTATTCAAACTATGAACACATCTTAACACCCAATGATAAGAAAGCAAACAACCAATTTAAAAATGGGCAAAAGATCTGAACAGCATCCTAACCAACAAGATATACTATTGGCAAATAAGCATAAACAAAAAGATGCTCAACGTCTTTTGTCATTAGGGAACTGCAAAATTAAAACTGCAGTGATATATCACCACATGCTTATTAGAGTAGCTGAAAACCTAAACATGATAATAACAATTGCTGGTGAGGATGTGGAGCAAGACGACTCTCCTCCATTGTTAGTGAGTATACACAAATTGGCAAAGACAGAAGACGTTTCAGCAGGTTCTGTAAAACTAAATATAGTCTTACCACACAGTCCAGCAATTGTGTTCTATATATGTGGCTTTTATGAAAACTTAAGTCCACACACACTCATGGGTGAATGTGAATGCTCTAGAAGATACACTGATAATCACCAAAATCTGTAAGGAGCAAAGAAGCCATTCAAGAGGTGAATAGATAAACATTGTGCTATATCTATACAAAGAAATGTAGGTTAGAGATAGAAAAAAAGAAATGTTACATCCAGCCACAAAAGGAAGGATGAATCTCAAATGACTGCTGCTAATTTTAATTAATCAATTTAAAATGCTATATGTATGATATCAATTATAAGACCATCTGGATAAGGCAAAATATCAAAGAATAAATTGATGATCACTGGTTAGCAGGAATAAGGAGGTGAAGCATAGGTGTCTATTTAGAGCAGTGAAACTATTCTGTGTAGTAATGCAAGTGTAAACACATGACATCATACATTTGTAAAATCCATTGAATTTGACCACACAAAGAATGAATCTTGATGTATGCAAATAAAAATTTCATTTACAAAGTTAAGAGAATACCTGGATGGAATGCAAAACATTGAAAACTATGTAACTTTATTACAATGTATGACATGCCCACTCTGAAGGAGAGGGGAAAGGTGCTGAAATATGTAATACTGAGTGCTAATGAAGTCTATAAAATGAATTCAATGCACACTGGACATATTCCTGTACTCTAGTTTACACAGTTGTATCCCAGCATGGTCTGGGTTTAAAAAACTATTATTTCTGTGTCTGTATCATGCAATGAAGTAAATGGATGGCAGATGGGGAATATGTTTCTCACTGTGGAGGGGGAGGTGAGAGAGAAGCAAGAAGCATGGTGGAGTGTTCTATGATATAAAGGTAGACATCAGTATGACCTCTAGTGCAGGCTAATATAGATAAGGAGGATTACATGCACAGATGGTTACTGATATGTGTATATGCACAAGTTACTGGACACATACATATTTCCTTAGTCTTTGAGCAGAGAAGGGCTAGATGCCACAGAAACGAGGAGCAGAGCTTCTGCTCAGACCTTGGATTTTAACAACATTCTCCAATCCAAGAATCCTTGAAGAAATGACTGACTGTAGAAGTGGGGAAAGAAACATACAAAAAGAGTCTGGAGCCTATCGTATTACCAGATAGGAAGTGGGTGCTAAAATAAAATCCTCAATGAAGGGAAATATCAGAGACAAACAAGGCACAGCTGAAAGAGTTCCCAAGGAAAAAAATGGAATAAATAGAAGAAAATAAATAAATTAGTATCAATTCTCAATACAAAGTATCAGATAAATATCATGAATCCATTCCTGTGTAAATAAATTATTAACTGAAGACATAAGAAATAACCTCCCATGAAGAAGCATTCCAATAATTTATGCACACATTGCTCTTCAAGGAGTTGGAGCATAACTTCCACTCCTGAAGTCTGGGCTTCACTTAGTGACATATTTCCAAAGGTGATATAGGGAAAGGCAGAGGAATGAGGGATTTCAAAGTGGGAAAAGCTACAAACAGTGTTGATCAAGGTCAGCAACAACAGTGATAAGTCATGTTGATAAAATGCACCCTGCATATGATGTCATGAAAATGTCACTTATGTCAGGTGTCTTCCTCTAAACACACATATTCCCAGTCTATTAAGAGAAAAACATCAGACAGATCCCCACAGAGGTACATTTTACGAACTACCTGACCAGCACTCTTCAAAACTATTCAACTCATCGAAAACAAGGATGGTCTGAGAAAGGGACTAAGTGACTAAGAATTGATGACAAATAAATATAATCTGCTCTTCTGGATGAGAGATGTGAAGAACAGGCAAAGTGAATGCATGGTTATGGAAACTCTGGCTACTATCCTTGCAATTTTTCTCTAAATCTGACAATATTAGAAAATTTAAATTTATTAAGAAATAAAATTTTTAGTGAAATGCAAAAGCATAGGAAACCAATAACGCTGAGCTTCCTTCCAGACGTTATTAACTGCCTTGGACAAGATTATTACACTGCTGTAAAACTCATATTCTTCATCCATTAAATCAGAATAGTGAAACCAATATCAAAGAGCAATTGAAAGAATTAGCTAAAACAATGAATATGAAATGTCCGGCATCTTGCCTAGTATTAACAGTGAATGTTTTATACATTATGACTCAACCCACACAGATTCACTCCCCACACCTCCTTCCCTATTTCCAGCCCTCGTCATCAATGTGGGCTTTTGACAGCAGCAACAGTCACCCTGAACCAGAGTGAGCTTTCCACAACTGAGACTTTGCCTGAACGTCACCTTCTATAAATCCTGCACTGACACTCCAATAACTTCAAACATAAATATCCATCTTGTGGACAAGGCACAAGTCTCTTGGTTACTTGCCTGCTGTCAACCTGTCTGAGCTCATGTTCCACTTGTCAGGTTCCATCACATATTGTTCACTAGATGTTAATAAATATTCCTATACCCTAACCAATCCTGAGCTTTTAATGAGGATTACCTTGAAGCTATGGATCACTTTGGGCAGTAGTGACAGCTTAATAATAGGAATCCCTCCTGCCCATGAACACAGGATGTCTTAACATTTCCTTAAGCCTTCTCTAATTTCTTGCAACTGTAATTTCTAGTTTTCAGTGTCCAAGTCCTTCAAATCTTTAACGTTATTCCTAGGTATGTTGTTCTTTTAGATGTTTGGGTATATGAAATTTTTTAAATGCACAGTTAAGAATGTTTTTTGCAGGTGTATAAAAACAACATATTTCTGCATGTTAAGTTTGTATCTTGGAGTAGATGTGGCTTGAGCGGTTGAGTGCCTGCCTCCCACAAAGGAGATCCTGGGTTTGGTTCTTGGTGCCTCCTGTAAACACAAAAACAAATAACAAGCAAAAGAAAGAAAGAAACAAAAGAACAACTAAGGGAAGCTGATGTGGCTCAGTGGTTGATCGCCTGCTTCCCAACATGAGATACTGGCTCAGCCCTGGCACTTTGTACATAAATAATAATAATAATAATAATAAAATTAAAAAAAAACTTTGTACCTTGCATTTTGGCTGCATTCATTTATGAGTTCTAGGGGTGTTGGAAAAGATACTGAGAGTCAGAGCATAAAGGGTTAAGCATTCAAAAAGCATGCTTGCTGGCAAAGAAGCATTAGTAAAAGTCTCCAAGGTCTCTGCATATTGCAGACGTCAGTAGGAGGAAGCAGAGTACAATGAACCCACCACTAAGAAGTTATTGTATAAATTCCTATGAAAAACTATCTAGAAATACAGGAACCGGAAGCTCTCCTACATCCCAAGCAGAGAAACTAGTGAAGGATGCCCTAATTTTGTTATCAGCTTTGTAGTATAAAAAGCAGCTTCAGCCTAAATAAACTTGCCTGCATTGCTCATGGAGTGAGGTCCCCTGATCCCAATCTTTCTTTGGATCGTTCCCGGCATCATCAAACTCCACGTTGAATTACAACAGATGGTGCCCAATGTGGGGCATAACTAGTCTTTTCTCATCATCTTTTTCTCTGGATCAGTGCCGTGAAACTAAGGACTGTTATTGCTGGGTCGGACAGTCCTTGAATCTTATGTGGTAAGTCAAATAATCTTGATAGTCAGGGTAATGGGAACTCAGTCAACTCAATTTGAGGAATATTCCGAAGTTTTAAAGACCCTGTTAAAGAATACAGGGGTATTTGTGATGACCCACAAGTCACTAGAACCCTTTTCTCTTGTACAAAAACATTGTTATTGGTTTCAGCCGCAAGGGCAGAATGTGTTAAATTTGAAACAATGGAAACTAGTAAGAAATCATTGCAGCAAGCTTATCAAAAAGGGGAAACAGTTCCTCTTCAAGTATGGTCTTTGTGTAGTCTTATTTCTGTTGCTCTTGAACCATTGCAGTCAAATAACAATGAAGATATTAAAATGAATACTGCTATTGCTAAAACTATAGCAGAACAAGCTAATGATGATTTTAATGTAAATATATATGAAAAAATTAATAAACAGGCAAAAACAGATAAACTCATGCTTAATAAAAAGAAAAAAGAAAAAGGAAGTTTATGGAACTTTTCCAGCGGTCGTTAAGCCGTCCGCTCAAAAGATGATTTATTGTCATTTGAACCAGTGTCTGCACCTCCTAAGGCATCTACTGATCCATTTTTTACAACATTTGATGACTCTCGAAAAATTTCTGTTTTTGTGCCAGCACCATCCTCTTCAATCATGAAAAGTATAGCACAGGGAAGTAGAAAAGGAAATTCAGAAGCTATGCAATTTTTTACTTTCCCAATAACAGTAACTCAAATTCCAGTAGATGCAAACAATCCCCAAGGGGGTATACAATATGAGCATGCTCCTATTCCTTTTAAAACTATCAAAATATTAAAACAAGCATGCACTCATTATGGTGTAAATTCTCCTTATCCTCAAAAATTGGTGCAAGAAATGGCACAAGCAAACAGATTAATACCCTGGGATGGGGATTTGTTAGCTCAAGCTGTTCTTAATTCAGCAAAATTTTTACAATTTAAAACATGGTGGGCTGATGAAGCTAATATTGTAGCACAATGAAATCAACAGCAAAATCCACCAGTGCCTATTACTGCTGAACAAATATTAGGAATAAGTCAATGGGCTGGGGTTCCTTGCCAGGCTCAATATAATAATATTGCCATTGTACAAGTTCATTTGTTCTGCCTAGCTGCCTGGCGACAAATCTCCACCCCTGGACAGACAGTACAATCATTTTCAAAAATTGTTCAAGGAACTACTGAACCCTATATTAAATTTGTTGTGTGGCTGGCAGATGTAGTCAACAAGACAGTAACTCAACCTAATCTTAAAGAAATGCCTGTTTCAAAAAAATTAGTAAGATTAATATTAAGAAAAATCTAGCATCAGTTACAGGAGCATCACTATTGTGTCAAAAAAGTTAACTAAGATACGTACAACATTTCAACAGCAACTTTGTAAACCTCCTACTGCCTACATAATGATAAGGCTGTGGGATAATAGGGACTAATAGAATTAAACCACTAGAAGAGTAGAAAAACTTGGCAACATTAGTGTTTTCTGTTCTGTTCCCATGATGATTCTGGTTGGGCCAGTGTGGTCAAATTGATAAAATTAGTGCAAAAATTTTTATTAAGATGTTAAAAGAAGCTTTTAGTTTTAAATCACTAGCTTACTCCTGAACACTTAGAGCCTAAGTGTACTCCTAAATAGTAATAATCCAAAATATACATGTTAAATATATGTATAAACTGATAAATTAAAGCTTAACTGTATTTATGCTGTTTAAGTCGTCCTAGCTGGTTGCTGATTACAAACAAAAGTGTTTCAAAGAACAAGCTTATATATTACAGGTAACACAGATTCCAGAAAAAATCTTAAAAACAGTAAAATCAAAGATGTGAAATGATAGAGGGCTTAAAGACAGTCATACCAATAAAGTGAAAATTATGGGTCAAATTAGTAAGCTTTATGTTTCTGTTGGTGTGTCATAATTCTTTTTGTGTTTGTCTGTTTGTTCAGTGTCAAAGTATATTTTGATACCTCCGGATGGTAATATTAAATTAATAAATGAAAATTCTTACAAGAGCTCTACTAAAATTTGGTAAATTTGCTTAAGAAAATGTGTTCTGTGAAGGTAAAATTTGTCTTAAGATAAAATAACTATAGTCTATGTAGTCAAGAATAGTTATGGAGAGTTTAAGGAAGCACTGTTTAAATGGAAATATTTAAATGGCTAA
Organism: Cabassous unicinctus; assembly: GCA_029593785.1. Lineage (NCBI taxonomy): Eukaryota > Metazoa > Chordata > Mammalia > Cingulata > Chlamyphoridae > Cabassous > Cabassous unicinctus. Next base: position 9,518 of record JAQZBX010033331.1, on the reverse strand, counting down.
CTTCAAGAAGTCATTATTAAACAGAAAACCAAATTAATAATAATAATAAAAGTAACTTCATAACAGGAAAACCTGTCAGCAGCCAGCCTTTCCTGCCAACTTGCCTCTAAAGAACTGTTTCTAGTGTTACATGCTACTAAGTATTTAAAATGAAAAAAAGTTATATTTGCATACAACCAATTTAAATCATCATTTTAACAAGTTTGTTTAATGTTGATGGTAATTGTATGTTGTCAAGAGTTTCCTTAAAAACAGTTTCCAAAATCATTGTAGTAACTTAAATATGGAAAGTATATAGAATATGCTTTTATTATTTAAAAAAAAGACAACAATTTTGTCCTAAAATAAAATAATTGGTAATTAAAAAAGAGTAAAATGTGGAACAAAAACTGAAGGAATACAAAAAGTGCCGAAGGTGTACAAAAAAATAATTCTTGTAGTCAAAGTTAAGTAAAATTTGATGAATCTATCTATAAAGTTTTAAAAGCCTTGGTATCAGATAGTATACCGATGCAAAGTTGAAATTTTGTTCTTTTTCAAAGTTTCTCAAGTCATCAATCTGTTTCAGTAAAAGTTTACAAAAAAAGTAACTAATCAGTATGCAATAAAGCTTCTTGTACTTTAGCCTTATTGTTTCTGTGGAAAAACAGGTCTTATCACTTTTAAAAAGAACACAATGTTCAAACTTGCTTTCTCGAAGTCAAATTCTAAAGAGTAGCTTTTATTTCAAACTGTCACAAGTAACTTGGTCTTTTAAAATTTATGTGATATAAGTTGAATGAAATATTTAAAACTGTTTTGTAATTAAAAAATTTTTCTAATTTTATAAAAATTAAAACTATATGAATAAAAAGTTCATATAAATACTTTAAAAGTGTATAAAATTCCTGAAAATATAATAATGTTTCAATATAATATTAAATAAAATATAATGTTATTAATCATAATTTTTAGTCATAAGTACAAAAAGAAAGCAACCATTAAAGGCTGCCGGGGTAGTGCATAACAGTAAATTATAGTAAAATAAAATAACACCCCTGCAAAATGCAGTGGTCCCAAATATTGCTGGTTTTTTGCAAGGAGTTAATATCCAGTTATGTCACTATCACTTTGTTTTAAAACTTGCTAAGGCTTTCTTTGGTTTTTTCTTGGACGGGTCAAGTCAGCCCACAACCCCTTCCTGTAAAGTAGCCAAGAATAAATCAAGTTTATTTTCAACACTGTGAGCAACAGCCCCAATTCTAATTATAATATTGACAACAAAACCAATGCAAGTATTAAAATTATAAGTTAATGTATTACCCCACAGCCCAAATGAGAAATAGTAATTTGTTTTTGCCTATGCCTCAAACTATACAAAATGGAGAAATTAGGGTCATTCTAATCATGCTACTAAAAATCTTAAATTCTCAAAAAATAAAAGTTTATTCATTGAATGCCTGTTGCTATATGATCTACTGTAGTTATGAATAATGTATAATACTCTTAAATACTAATCAAAACTGCAATACAATATGTTGCCTAGTTAAGTAATTTAATAATTTGTATATTACACATAAAGGTATTTTATTAAGTATATATATATATATATATATATATATATATAAATCTCTTGTTTTAAATTTAAACAGTTCTGAAACTAAATATCTTAAGAAAAAGTTTGGTAAGTATCATTCTAGCCTAAAAGTAAAGCATCATACAGAAAACTTTGTTAATCAACAAACCAATATTTGAAAAAGCATATCACAAATTAAAATAGTAAGCACATCAAAGATGTTTAGTAGCAAATTAAAAAAATAAAGTGAATTTCAATGGGTGTTGTATTCTTCCCTGGGGGAGCTAACCACTCTCCCAGGGATTAATGCATAAACCTTAAAATGTACTGCCCAAGGAGTGTTGTGTTCCTTCCTAAGGAGGCTGGCCTCTTCTTCAGGAATTAGCAAAATACTCACAAGTTGGCATCTATAATATCAAATTTGTTAATCTTAAACACAGTCAACTGAAACTCTAGTATCAGTTGCTACTTCAACACTTTCCAGCTAAAAACTAAATATTGGTAAGTATATATACAAAACTGCTCTATTTATCTGTCATTCTGTAACATTAATCAATATTAACTTAATCTTTTAATTAGTTATGTTATTTATGTTTCTCACCCTAATGGTCAATATAAGCTTATTAAACTAAATATATATAACAACATTTATTTTATATCTATCCAAAACTCTAACCAAGAATAAGCCAAATATATCAGTGTATCCGCTAGTTTGGCAAGCATGTAAATGTATATATACCTATCACAAAAAATAAAAATCCTAAAATTAATGTTACAAAAACAGAAAGGGGGAAATGGTGAGGTGCAAAAACAATTATATCAAGCATTATTTACAATAAATTTTTTAATCCAAAGGTCAGAATCATATACATCAGCAGCAAAGCATTTCTGGCAAAAATCAGGCAAAAATACAGAAACAAATATTAGACAACTAGTTTATTGAAAGCATAAAGATAATAATCAATGGGAGAAGGTAGAAGTTAAGTTAGGATATAGGGTCGAGGTTTTGCTCTTATCATTATAGATAAAGGAGACCAGCTTTGGGTCCTGACCATACGTCTAAACCTAGACATGAACAAGCCAAAGAAGCTGACACAAGAAGCAGAAAAGATGGTAACATCTAAAAGGCAGAATGTCACTCTAATACAGTTATTCTTTGCTATGCTTATCTTGACAACCACAGCAGTAAGTAGTGCACCTTCACATAATTATACATATTAGGCTTATATTAATAAATCACCTCTTTTAAAATTGTTGACTTGGGGGAACAAATCCTACCCTGTTTATATTAATCAGTCTTTTCATTTTCCTGGGCCTGTTAATTCTCCCCTTGCTCTAAAAACTTAAGATGGAAGGAAAATTTATTGAAAATTTAACCTTGCCTTTTCTTGAATGACCTATCTGCATAGGATCCATCAATTCATGTACACAGCCTCAAAATCATAGTACAAAGTGATAAATGGCATATATGCCATGTTTCATCTGAGGTTGTGCTCTTTAATAATTCCTATAGAATTGTAAAAAATCGGGCCCTTATACGGATACCAAAACCTAATGTAAACACAACCATAAGTTGAAAAATTAATAATTCAACAAAAACAACTAATGAATGCTATCATTATTTTTAGAATTTTGGAGACATCATAAGTATAAATACGTCACTAAATTGAACTCATCAGGAAAGATTTATCCCACAACTATGGGACACTAAACTTAACAACACTAAAAATTATTTATGGAAATTATTTTTGGGAACTAGCCCAAGTTTTGAATGGCAAGACAGTAAAATTAATATTACCTGTTTAAAAAAAAATTCACTTAATTTCTTAAAGTATGTGTATGGGATCCCATTTTTTTTTTATAGTTGGAACAGTGAACATTAATCAAACATGGTTTTTCTGCAGCAATTGCTCTCTTTATACGTGTGTATCAGAGTCTGTTTTACAGGAGAATTCTACTGTAGTTCTAATGGGACAATGGCCTCATAGAATATGGCTTCCGGTTCGCATGAATGCTAGCAGTCATCCCCTGAGAGCCAAATCCTTTGGCACTTTCCAAATCATTATTTGAAAATAACCAAACATTTAATTAGATTAATTATAGCTGCTGTATTTAGGCTTATAGGTATTATTACCGCTGCTGCTGTAGCAGAAGTTGCCCTACATGAAAATATCCAAACACACCAATATGTTAAAAATTGGCATCATAATGCTAGTGAGCTATAGCATAGTCAAACATATATAGATAAGCAAATCAATAATAAACTTAATAACTTAAAAATGGCTGTTACAGAAATGGGAGATCAAGTATATAATCTAAATTTAAAACAAAGTTTGAAATGTGATTGGAATAAAAATGCTTTTTATATCACTCCTCTCCCATACAATGATTCCCATCTTGAATGGGAAAAAATTAAAAATCATTTAATAGGTCATCACACAAATTTATGTATAAAAATTACAGATTTGCAAAAAAAGATATTAAGCATGTCTCAGAATCAACTTACTACGCTTCCAGGTAGTGAATTTTGACAATCAATAACAGATGAATTAAATAAAATAAACCCCTTACATTGGTGGAAATCAACCTCTGTACTTGCTAACTTCAGTGTGGTGATCATTGGTGCTCTGCTACTTTTAACTGTACTAGGAGGCATTCGCAAAGCCATGCTGTCCCACATTAATAGGGCTAAAAAGAGCAGCCATGCCAACAACTTGGTTCTGCTTAAAACCCTTAACTCTCAAACCCCTGTCCATGGAGCTTGGCTGGTGGCCAGCGATAGGTAAGACCTTCAGAGGAGGGCAACCTAAGACAGGCACAGTCACCGTAAACAAAATAGGGGTTTCTTGTGTAAATTTTGGCATGCTTTCTACAAAGGCTCATGACATCACTGAAAACAGATAGTTTTACTTCTCCCTTTCTAATTTGGATATATTTTATTTAGTTTTATAGCCTAATTTCCTAACTTCCAGTACAGCATTGAATAGCAATAGTGAAACAGGCTTCCTGGTCTTGTTCCATACCTCAGGGGAACAGCTTTCACTCCTTCCAAACTGAAGATAAGATCACCTGTGTCTTCAGAATGATGCTGCTTATCATGTTGAGGAATTACTTTCTCTTCTTAATTTTTGAGTGTTTATATTGTGAAGAGGTGTTGGAATTTATCATTCACATTTTCTGCGTGAATTGAAGTTTTCATGTGATTTTCCTCTTCATTGTGTTAATGTGGTAGATTACATTGATTTTCTTTTGTTGAACACCCTTGTGTACTGAGATAAATCTCATCAGGTCATGGATACTTCTTTTAATATACTGTTGGATTTAATATGCTAGTTTTTGTTGAGTGATTTTAGATCTATATTTTTAATGGAAATTGGTCTTTGGCTTTCGTACCTTATGTCTTTATGTAGCTTTGATATCACAATAATTGTAGCCTCATAGAATGAGTTTGGAAGAGATACACTGACATCAAGTTGTAGGATTTTGAGAAGTATTATAATTATTTCTTCTTTGAGAATTTTATAAATTTCATTATAGAAACTGTCTTATCCTAGACTTGTATTTTTTGGGATATTTTTGATGACTACTTGAATCTCTTTACCTGTTATAGATTTGTTGAGATTTTTTTTTTTCAATTAATTTAGGTAAATTTGTCTGTTTCTAGGAATTGGCCCATTTTTCTGCATTATATAGATAATTGGTAGGCAATAGTTCATAGTATTCACTCATAATCACTTTAACATCAGCAATGTCTAGCAAAGTCCTCAGTTTCATACTGGATTTTAGTAATTTGTAGCCTCTCCTTTTTTCTTTTTCAATTGAAATAAACCTTGGCTATTTTATTGAAATTTTCTAATAATCAATTTCATTAGTTCTCTCAGTTGTTTTTTTATACTCTATTCCATTTCTCTCCACTTAAATGCTTACTATTTCCTTCCTCCTACTAGATTTAAATTCATTTTCCCCTCCTGTTTCTATTTATCACATGTCTGTAGATAGGCTACTAATTTGTGATTTTTTAAAAAATATGAGGATTCACACCTATAAATTTCTCTGAATCTTTAAAACTCGTCCCTAAACTAGTCTAACAAAAGGAATTAATTTATCCACAAAATAAAAAATAAAATGGACCGTGATGGGTAGCAGAGTTCAAATGACAGCTGCAGTTTTGGCAGATGGTCATCACTGAAGAACCTGAGATTCTATATTAGTGAATAGGTTTCATATGAAAATGAAGCCCAAAATTCTCCTAAGTGGAAACTCTGGTTAGAGATTCCTGTATAAAAGTGGGATCCTTGGAATTACAGTGGCATTATAAAGGTTAACAATGTATATACACATGGATCAAATATGAGCATCAAGATAAATCTGTGCCCTGACACTGCTGCTACATGGTAGAAAGCCCTCTGAATGATGAGCCAGTGTGCATTTTTGAAATTACCACACTTTTGTGGCCTTAAAAGCTGTAAGTGGAAAACTTAATGTTAAATTTTTATGGCTATCTAAAAGCAAAACAAAGTTAAATGTAAATCCTCTCTTTCCACCAAGTCCTCAAAGAATTCACACAACTATGGGTCCAACAAATTAAACAGAACACAGTCAACACAGAAAATAAGTAAACAAATTATCATAACTAAGAGCCAGAAGAAAAGCAGACAATGGAAAAAGCCTTTGTTTCAGATTTTGAAATTTTTCAGATAATATGAAGCAACATTTTTTAATGAATTTTAGAAAACTAAAAATATATATTGCAATATATAAAATTGCATAAACATATCTCAATAACAAACAAATAGAACCTCTAATTGCTGAAATATACAGTGATGAAATTTTAAAATTTCCATGTAGTGGAAATGGAGAAATTTAGTTGCAATGGAAACCAATGTACCACCCACCCGGAAACAGAATCTTCTCATGTAGGCAGTGTAGAGTAATAGGAAAAAAAAGTGGAGTACCTACAATGGACTGGAAAACCAAACAGAGGAATATATATATATATAATGATTTAGAAGGCTAGAATGATAAAGAGGGAGAGAAAGAGTAAAGAAAGGGCTGAAAGGAAAAAGTTAATATTAATTTAAAAAGAAGAAAACATATCAGATATATTGGAAATTGACATCCTTAATTTGTGGGCTAATGAAATAACATGGTATGTAAGAACCACAACAAAAAGCAGAAGGCAGAAAGAGGAAGGAAGGAAAAGAGATAGTGTTCAGAGACAAAATCAATATAGACAAAGAATGGGAAATCACGGAAGAAGAAGCATAGCAAAGAAGAAACAAGCTAGCAGCACCTAATTTAAAAAAGAAAGAAAAAAGAAGGGGCCAAGGAAAGAGCAAAGAAAATCAAGAGACAACAAATAAACAGAGAAAAACCAAACAACCACACAAGCAAGCAGTTAAACAAAGCTAAGAAAGAACAGTGTTCCTTCTTGGGCCCTTGTGGAACCTCTCAGCCTTTTTGTGTGTATCAATCAATTGCCCTGCAAGGGTCTAACTGCAGGTTTTGAGGCAGATTTTAGCTATTAAAATAAATTTTTAAAAAAATTCATTTTTTATGTTTTTTAGAGTCTGTCTTTTTTTTTGTCAAATAAGGGACCCAAAAGAAGTCCTCTTCTAAACCACCCCCTTCACCCTTCAGCCAGGGGACTCTAAATAGGCTCACAGAAACTAATCAAGCACATCCCACCTCCTGGCCTCCCCAGGGGAACTGAAACTCTGATGCTTGTCGTGCAGAATGATAAAATTGGCTGACTCTGCCCCCTCTGGAGCCAAGCCTCTATGTCACCAAGCTGTTGCTTAAATCAGGTTTCCTGAGTAGATTCGCCTGTCTCCTCAGCCTGGTGCTGCTTCAAGCTGGCTTATCTGCTAACCAAAGCTATGAGGGAGTCCAGGCAGTCAAATCCACAGAAAGGAAACCCCTCTTCACCTTCTGTCAGAACCCTCCCTCACTAGGAGAATTCTTCCTATCACCGGCTTGCTAGTGGGAGCTGGAGCATATCCCTGGGCAACTACATAAATCAACTTTCTCAGCAAATTTGCCACTCCCCTCTGTCAAATGCTGATTCAATGAAGCTATTTTGTTCCCCAAAGCTGCAAGGGGTTCCAGGCAGCCAAATCCACAGAAAGGAAATCCCTATCGACCCTTTGCCAGAACCCTCCAACTCTCGGAGAACGCTCCCTCTCAAAGGGTGGCTGGCAGGAGTTGCAGCTCAGACCAGCCTTTTTTCCCTGAGGGTAAGATCAGCCGTCTGTGTTAATCTCCACACACAGGGTAAAAACTCATGAAACTCTCCCGAGGAAACCACGTTGTTGAGCTCCCTCCAGACAGATGTCCCCGAGTTTCTTGCTCTGTGTGCCCACAACACAGACCCCTGAGCAGGATCCTGCCTCAATCAGCCATCCGCAGAGAGTGAATCAGTGAGTGCCCTCCTAAACCAACGCCATCTTGCCTCCTCCTATTTGTAGTTTCTTAAAGAGTAAATTTAGTTTTCCATCAGAACAAATTTCTACACTCAGTTTGGAGTGAATCATTATTGTTTCCACAGATTTTAGGGTCCTGGTGAAAAGTAAAATTCTACTGACAAAACCAGAAATACTTTTTATCTTTGAGAGAAAAATACAAGATGCAGTAATGGGGAAGGAAGTAAAGATCTATGTAAGTGCATAACTTCTAGGAGGATATAGCAGAGTTGAAAAGCTCTCCATCACTCACTCATAATGTGTGCTTAAAAAAATCTTAGCATATGAATCAATGCATCAGAAAGGTATTTAGAAAGGCAACAGAGACGGTTTTTAGGGATTTTGAGTGAAATGCAATCACCCTCTCTCCTTAATTACATTCAAAATATAAGTAAGTTTCACATCCACCGTCCACTCTACATCATACTGGGTGTGAGGTGGGGGTGGTACATAGCTCTTTGCAGCCCTTTCTACCTCTTTCTGGCTTGTGTTGCTGTCCTCCAGAGGATGGTGAACTAGTAGGTGTAGTGCCTATTTAACCAATCCTTATAGGCATGAGCCTCCTACTACCTGATTGCAGAAAGGAGGCTTATTAGTAGAGCCAATAATATTATTGGAGTCTTCTTGATTACACAGTGTTCCTGATGGTAACAGAAGTATCAATTTTCTTAGCCTATCTGTTTTTCAGTGTTTTCTAGACTTCCAATTACTTGAAACACATAAATCACATAAGATGAGTAGGCGTGCTTAAGTTATTTCTCAAAATTCTTTTTTAATTAAAAAAGTTTTTTTTATTTTTAAAGAAGCTTTAGATTACATAAATGTTACATAAAAATATTGAGGATCCCATATGCTCTATTCCCTCACCTTCCATACTTTCCCACATCAACAACATCTTTCATTAATGTGATACATTTGTTACAATTGATGAACACACATTGAAGCATTGCTATTAAATATGCACTTTTATTTAGATTTTAGTATACACTGTCTAACACAATTTATAAATTATGACAAAATATATAATGGCCTGTGTCTGTCATTGCAATGGCATGCAGGACAATTCCAATGTCCCTAAAATGCCCCCATATTACTCCAATTCTTCTCTTTCCTTCCCCTCAGAACCTCTGGTGACCACTGCCTTTATATCAATGGTAAAAGTTCTTCCATCGCTGTAACAATAATAAGTGTATAATAGAATAATACTAAGTCTACTTTACTCCATTGCTCACTCCCCAAAATGAACAAAGGACTAATGTCAAAACAATTGAAAAGTTTTATTTGGAAAGAGATTTTTTGCTTTACAAGAAGCCATACATGCTAACTATTTTGTACCTGAACTGATTGCAAAACAGAGTCTTGCAGGATGTGATACATCAAATCACATATATTTGGAAGGTGATATATCAAATTGTTTGGGGTGAGAATACCAATGACGCTATTTCCTCTGAATAAATGTACACAATTGTGTACGTAGAGCTTTGGAAAAATTATTCAGAATA
>JAQZBX010033330.1:0-25434 GCA_029593785.1 Cabassous unicinctus | reverse complement strand
GAACCCGGGGCCTCTCATATGGTAAACGGGTGCGCTATCCATTGCGCCACAGCCGCTTCCTGCCGTGAGGTTGCTGCATCAGCCCACCGCACCGCTCAGGCCGGCGTGCCCTCACAAGGAGGCCTCGGGGCGCGAACCCGGGCCTCCCATATGGTAAACGGGGGCTCTATCCACTGAGCCACACCCGCTTCCCTGGCCATAGACAATTGTTTTTAAAATGAAAAAAAAAAAAGAAGTTACCTGCTAACAACGTATAATAATGGGACAAGCTGGGCAAACTCCGTTTGCTGTCAAGGCCTGACAATAACCCCATGGGGCTGAAAGTTCTGCCCTCTGTGCTCGAAGTTACACCTTCTAGACTTGAGGCTCTACCACTTGGGACATCTTTTCTTTTTCATGGAAGGTAGTACATGTTTGCATCTGAGAAGTTTTATCAGCCCGTTTCCTACTCATAGAATTTCAGAGGTTTGGGAGACTTCCTTCATTTTTCTCTGTCCTTTTCTGTCCAAGCTGGCAATGTTTCTACTGATACAAAATTCCCCCATGTATATCATAAGTATTTACTCCCTGAGACAAGAGACTCCTCTACATATCTTTCCCAGATAACTTCATCTCTATTTTGGGCTTTTATTGACATGACTGAGGGTGTATATGAGTCACATATTTCATCGTTTCAAAGAGCTTTCTTTGTGACTGAATTCTCTGTCCTTTTGATCATTTTGAAGTTTTAAAAAAGATTGTCCAGCCACACCTTTGGCTCTTTCTCTACAGCACATTTTCCTGGCAGCAAATCTCTTAATTTTAGTGTCTTTTGCAGTCTGGGTAGGCTGAGAATTTTCCACATTAAGTTATAGTTCATTTTTGTATAACAGTTCCTTCCTCAATTTATCTTTCCTCTCAGATTTTACTAAAAGGAGCAAGAAGAAACGAGGCCACTCCTCAACACTTTGCTTGGAAATAGCCTCAGCTAAATACCCAGTTTCATTGCTCACAAGCTCTACTTTCCACATAAATGCAGGGCATGATTCTGCAAAGCTTTCTGCAACTTTATACCAAGTATCCCTTTTCCTCTACTTCCAATAGCATCTTCCTCATTTCCTTCTGAGCCTACATTTCCAGCACTTTTAGCATTCATATCCCTACCAACGCTCTGTTCATGAATTTTAGGTTTCTCTAGGCAATATATCTTTTCTCTGCCATGCTCCTTATTTCCTTCTGAGTCCTCACCGGCTGATTCTTTAATATCCATATTTCTACCAACAGTCTGTTCAAGGCAATCTAGGCTTTTTCTATCATGTGCTTCAAAATTCTTTCAGCCTCTACTCACTGGCCTATTTCAAGTCACTCCACATTTTTAGGTATTTGTTACAGCAGCTCCTCACTTCCAGGTCTTAATTTTTCTTGCTACTGCAACAAATTAACAAAACTTAACACAAATTTACTATCTGACAATTCTGTAGGTCAGAAATTAACATGAGTCTCAGTGGCTTAAAAATCAAAGTGTTGGTAAGACTGAGCTCCTTTCTGGAAGCTCTAGGGGAGAATCCATTTCCTTGCTTTTTCCTTGTTGACTTGTTAAATCTTGTGTTTTAGGAAGTTGCTCCCAAATCAATAATCTCACCATTATACAGTCTTATAATCTGCACCCACTCCCTTGATCAAACACCCTCGGAATCCAGTCCACTCATAATCCCCTGGATCTTGCCAGGGCATGCTGGCTAAGCGTTGCAGTTCTTTTCCTTCCTTATTGGCCAATACAACTTCAGCTGGGTAATGCTGTGATTAAACCTTGATTTTAGGCCTAGTGATCAGGAGGAGAGATGGGAGTAGATTCTGCTGGAAGGACCTGTTGTCTTGTGATCGAGAGGTCTTTCCATTATCAGCAAGCAAAGAGAGAGTGCTAGCTCTTAATAGGGAGGGGTGAGTCACTTCTAGAGAATTTAAGGAAATATTGGAATTCAAGATATTCAATGGCACCACCTCAGATAATTAAGTTTCTCCCCTCTACCCTATAATATTTTCTGTCTCGTTTCTGAGATATGCTTCTGAGATAGCTCCCACCCTGTATTTGAGCCCCATTCTTTCCCAATCATGGCCAAGACCTGCCTCAGCTAAAACTTGAATCTTGTTTGAGTGGAGCTCAACCATAATGACAAGTCCTTGTCCCAGTCCTCAACTTTCCCTGCCCTTCAGTTTCAGGGGAGATGAGCCTAATTTCATGTTACCAAAGAGTCCTCTGGCTTTATCACTTCACTTTCAGAGGCATGTCCATTTCTTTCAACCTTTCTTTATCTTGTTCTAAAGCCTCAATCAAGCTTAGTGATAGCAACCTAATTTGTCTTTAGAGTTACTTTTCCCTATACGTTTCAAACAACTGATATATCACATCAACTAACGTATTCTCGTCTACTGTTTTACCATCCCAATTTACCACTGGTGAAAGTTCTAGTAATTGGACTGCTATCTTGTGCCAGAGGCAATCTGTGCACCGTCAACCATCAACGATGGGGTCCTCATTTCCAGCTGGGTAGTGAGTGGTCCAGCTCCAAATCTCCATCTTATATCTTGCATTTTTTGGCATCAGCTGTAACGCTCTCATAGAAACAGACTCTGAGACAGAGCTTACTGGGCAAATGTATATGCTCCATGAAAGGAAGAAGTAGTAGGATTAGGCATAAAGAGAATTCAAACTGATATTCAAACTCAAGACAGCCTTAGAGGACCTCATAGGGGAACTGTGTAGCTCAAATGACCCCTCAAATCTTAATTCCAAATTAGGCCAAAATTAGGCCAAAATGGCCAGATCTTTATAACCCTATCTAAACATAGTGGATGTGGACTGCCCTGGAAAAGATGCAAACTTAGGTGAGGCAACTCTCTGTCTCTGGGACAATCCCTGAAAGGCCTGAGAGTTAAAGGATGTGTACTGACAGCACACCCAACAGGGGCAACATGCTGTCCTTCAAGGGGGTATGAGGGCTTCATCCCCCTGTTCACCATATCAGTTATTGCAAATTAACTCTTAACTATGTCTACTCTATAACAGTTGGAGTAAGGGAGAAACACATCTCTTTTCCAGGTCATGAAAAAATAGAGATACTTAATAATTTACCAGTTCTTCTGTGCTGTTTTCCTGTTTTTTGTCTGTTTTACTGTTTTCACTTACATGTCTGCTCCTCATGGCACAATGTTAGTTCACAGCTGGGTTGTTTTTTTTTTCAATCCTGAAATGTTGTTAAAATGCATTTCAGCAAGAAAAAATATATTATTGTGGTGTAATATCAGGCACTACATCATTGTAGTTAAAAGTTAACTAGACTTCAACGTCCAGCCATGGTTGAGCACTTTCAACAGATCAAAGTTCCCATGGCAAACAACTAGAAAATCCAGATACAATACAAAATAATACCCTTGAAAAAAAAATGAATGCTGCTAAGGCAACCATGACTTGAATAGCCAAGATATCAGAGAGAAAGGAATTGCAGAAAGCTAAGCTGACAATCTACAGCCACTTTTACCCACGGGCATTTCATGACACAGAGGTCAAGAATCTGAGTAATGGGTGTGGGCAGACAGGTTCTGCAAAGAAGCAGAGGCCAGATTTTTGGCAATCACGTGGGTCTGGAAATTCGTGTTCATATCTGGAAAGTCAAAACTTAAATTCCCAGTGAAAAGGAAAGTGCAAAAAAGTGAGCTAGATACTGGACAGTTTTCTCTGAAAGTGCATGGTGCAAGAGGTTAAGTACTAGGCGGTAAGTCAATGAAAAGTGGTTTCCCATTGACTAACAGTGCTGAAGATATAAAAGTTGGAGATCAGTATTTGATAAGGTAGGCGACACTACTAAACATCCCAAGGCCTCAGTTGGTTCCCCGGGGACAACACTCCAGAAGTGGAGCCAATAAGAGCTAGAAAGAGCCTTAAAATTCTCCAATTCAGTCTCAAGCCAGTTTAGTTACTGTCTGGATTTGAATGATCTGATTTCATGGTGTCTATCACAGGATAGGGTGAACCCTCCCTGGAGGAAAATAACAAAATCCAGGTGGAGTGGGGGATAAATTTTCCTATAGAAAGGCAGCTGTCCCTTTTTCATGTAAAACAAGGCGCGGCCAGGACCAGGCTTTCTGAGTTCTCATACTATTTCCATTTGAGTAGGGAGGCCTTTGGGGCCCTGCCTTTGTTAGTCAATGAGTCTGAGTTGAAACACCCCAAAATGGAGATGCCAGGCAGAAGAGGTCTCCATGTGTCATGCAATCAGTTTTAACAAGCACTTGGAAGCAGGTGCCTGCTTGGGTGTACTTAGGGGCTGCACCAGGCAGGTGGCGCTGTTTTACTGGGAAATGGCTTGAGTACCCTGGAAGCCCTGAATCTTCCACCAAAGCTGGGATTTCCCTTTGTCCTTTTGGGATTCTATATTGTTTCTGCTGGACAACCCAGAAGGGACAGGGAAGTGGGTTGGGGGTGGGTGGTGGGGGGTGTGATACAGGTTCCACATGAAGCAGTCCAGGAACGACAGCACACCCTCTGACACTCAGGAGATGGGGAAGTGCAGGCAGCTAACACAAGGATTCAACAAGTGCACTGAATCTGCCTAAGGGCCCCATCCACAAGGTCAGTTTAACTTTCCTTCCCTCGGCAAATCTTGCCTAAGTCCCATTAGAATTTGGGTGTCTTTCCTCCTATGGGAGCACAGGGCAAATCTGGGACTACAGCAGTTCCCGCAGGCCAGTACCTCGGGAAATTCAGGGTGGCAGGGGAGGCTAGCAAGGGCGGGGGAGGGAGGACAGTAGAGGTAGAGGGGGGAAAACTTAATTGACAGCCTCTTTTCCTCTTCGGCCCCTTGCTCCAGAGTCAGCACCCAAATGCCAGCACTGGTTCCTCCATACAGCTGTCAGTGTCTGGCAAGCGCCCAGGACCAGGGGCCCCTTTCTGCCCCTACACATGCTGCCTCCGTTGTAACTCACAGTCCTCAGTGTCTTTGACCAGGTAGGGTAGGATGGTGATTTGGTTGCTTGTATCCAACAGAGCCGTAGAAATTGGAGCCTTCCCCTCCCTGAAGTTCCCCAGCATAGTCACACAGGTATGTATGGCTTTTGGCCAACCACCCTCCTTCACCCCACTTGGAGATGATTTCAGCCCCACCTCTAATTATCTTTCTCCTAAAGAAGCAGAGATTTGGGAGGAAGGAAAGGCAGAGATCAGGAGGATTGGAGAGAGATGAGAGTGGCTTCATGTGTTCATTTTCAGTTTTGAGTGGCTGGTGATGGTGTGGGCGCAACCAAATGAATATCTAATGTTTTTCTTTCCACTCGAAGCTATATATCAAATAGCAAGGTCCTTATTGCTTACACCATTTATTTCAGCTTTGAGGATTCCTTTACAGAGTAGTTGCAAGTCCCATTGCCTTTCTGCTGGGCCATGGCTCTTGCTGCCCCACTGTCATAACATTCCTTCTTGCTCCTGGTAAGGAGAGTAACAATCAAAGAACCATTTGGGTGGCTGGTTTCAGTTCTACCTTTGAGTGGCTTGTTTCAATTCTACCTCTTGCCAGTGAGCTTCATGAACTGGTAGGTTAGTTGGGGATCCTTAATCCTACTCTCCTTGCCCACCATTTGGGTGAGACCATTTGCTATGGGATCCCAGGGAATCTCATAGCCCTGACCCTGTCCCACGGGGACTTTCCATTCCATTCCATAAAGCACATACATGCCTGTCAGCATTCCATACTCATCGCCAAAACTGTCATGTCTGGTATTTGATTTTACTCTACTTACTAGCTAATAAGCTAGTCTGTTACTGATTCATGGATGCTGGCAGAAAGCACGGACCCCTGGGTCACAGACATTCATGCAGTGTGAGCATCATTGTTTTTGCATCCTAAGTCCCAGCGCTGACACAGAGGGGCCAGATGGATGCCTAAACATGCACTGGGTTGCATTACAGGAGAGGACCACTGAGCTTGGAGAATCCACTTTTCTTACAACAAGCAGTATGTAATCCTGCTCTTTTATGAGAGACATTATCACATCCCTGCGGGTTGCTCACTGCAAACACCGCCCTAGAAAATAGCCCAAGCAAAGAAAAGTCAGAGCCTCACATTCTTCATATAACCATCAAGACATGTAGGCACACAGGAGCTCCTGAAAGATCTGTTTCTTCCAACAACAACTAGATATTCCAAACTTTTTGCAGTGCTGGAGTAATTAAAATAGGGTGGGTTGGTGCAAGGATAGATAGACTTACCAATAGATTAGAAAAGTACAGAAATATATCCACTCATATCAATTTAGGTAATTTCTAGAAAAGATGACACAGGAGTAAATATGAAAGATAAAATAGTGAAGTGTCTAATAGAAAACATTGGAGAAAATATGTATAATTTTGGAGTTGCCAAAGAGCTCTTAGAAAGGGCTCAAAAATAATTAAGCATGAATGAAAAGAAGATAAATTGGAGTACAATAAAATGACATCAATTTATCAACAGAGTAAAAGGCAAGGGGAAGAAGATATTTGCAATACTTATATCTAACAAAGAACTTGTATCCAAATACTCACAAATCAATAAGAAAAAGACACACAAGTCAAATTTAGAAAATGGGCAAAAGATTTGAAGAAGCATTTCACAGAAGAAATATCCCAATGGCCAATAAACATAAGAAGTTATGATTAATTTTATTAGTCATCAGGAAAATGCAAATTAAAACCACTATGAGATGCCACTATTAGGAGCAACCGGGACTTTTTTTTTCTTTAATTTTAAAGAAGCTTTAGATTACATAAATGTTACATCAGAAATATAGGGGATTCCCATATACCTCACCCCCTTCCCCTCCCTCACTTTCTCCCATTAACAACATCTTTCATTAGTGTGGTACATTTGTTACAATTGATGGACACATATTGAAGCATGGCTACTAACAATGGTCTATAGTTTACATTATGGTTTACACTTTGCACCACACAATTTTATGTTTTGACAAAATGTATAATAGCTTGTATCTGTCATTGCAATATCAAGCAGAACAATTCCCATGTCCCAGAAATGTCCCATTTACACGTATTCTTCCCTCTCTCTCCCCTCAGAACCTCTGGCGACCATTGCCTTTATATCAATGTTACAAGTTCTTCCATTACTAGAATAATAATAAGTCTACTTTAGTCCATAGTTGCATTCCCCCTTTATGTCCATTTGTTCCTCAATCTTGAGGATTTGGGGATGGTGATGCCCACTCTGCTTCCAATTGAGAGGGAGCTTAGATCCCATGGGGCAGATGGATAGAACCGTCTTGCTTGCAGTTGTAAATATTCTCTGATTTGTGGGATGGGTGTTGTCCATCTTCATCCTTTTGTTAGTTGTCCTGGGTGAGTCCTATGAGCTAGAGAGTAGGTGTTGGCTGCAATTCTGCTGAGGTTCAGGGTTCAACCAGCGTATGAACAGCTGGAAGATTTAAGTCTCTGGGACATATATCTAATGGGTATAGTGCTAATTATAGGTTCAAATAAAGGGGGAGAAGAACCATGTGTAGGAAAATTATAAATGAGTCTAATTCTGATACATAAGGGAGATGGGTTATCATATGTTCCAAAGTAAGGCCCACCAATGAGGTGCTAATTTCCTGGGCTTGTCTGCCCTGCCTATAGTGTCTAGATGTCTCTAGAGCCTTCAGGAAACCCCTGCTTGAGGTACTGTTTACTGCTGCAGTCAGTGAGACAGACTGGAAATTTCTTAACTCCTTGTGGGAGTGTAAAATAGTTTACAAACACTTTGTATGTGATTTTGCCTGGCACAGCAAATGGCACCTGGTCGATGCTTAATTTCCCTTCTCATTTTTAAAAATAGAATTGATTAGAAAAGTAAAATAAATAGAATTAATTCAAAATAAAATGATGCAAATTTACTCTGGGCCTACATACAAAATGTCTCAAGGAGCACTCCTTTCAGCCTACTAGTCCTAGAAACATCCTTATCATTTCAGAGAGAGCTGGGGTAGCATGTGATCACGGAGGGGATGGAGACATGAGAAAACAGTGCTAGGCCTAACTTGGATTTTCTAGTTAGGTTTTCAGAGCTAGGACAAAAGAAAACCAGAACAAGGGATTTGTTACATTCTTAAAACTTACAATGCTTCTCCTTAAGTGGTGTAGGGTGGATGAATTTTAGATGCAGGAAAGGACACGACAGTGCCTTGGTCTGCTGAACCACCTCAGTTAGTAGAAAGAGGAGTAAACTGTTTATCAGTACCTAGGTTTAAGCCATGTCAAGATCTACCAGGAATTTGGGCAGCAACTCAGTAACCCTCCTTTCTTGTCACTCAGGAAACAGTGATAACAATATCTGTTCTGCCTATCTAATAGAATTGTGTTGAGATAATATATTAGAAATTATGCTATAAGCAGTAAAGTCTACATAAATGTAAGTGACTGCTATGATTATAGAAATTGCAACTATGTTTGAAACGATATATATCTTCAGGCTGAGAAATGGTATTCATTTTGCTCTGTTTTATATTTCATAGCTTACATCAATGACTCACACTATATTTGAATTTTTGTTGCAAAGTTTTAGCACAGTGCTTGGCAAATAACAAGCACCAAATAAATGTCAGCTACCATGATAATGCTATTGATAGAAGAGATGAAAGAGAAAGGAGAGAAATGAAGACCTGGAAAGGAGGTATCGTGTTTGAGGACAGCCACAGATTCGGCAAGGCTTGTTGACTGTGGAGAAGTGGGACAAGAGGGAAAATGAGTGATCACAAGTGCTTCCAGAGATTTTAGCCTGGAAGGCTGTGTAGCCGGTGGGGCTGTGAAAAGAATGAAGATGCCAGGAAAGAGGTAGATCTGGGTTGGGGGCTGGGAGGGGAGTCACAATGCTTTGGTTTTTAACAAATTGGGTTTGAGGGTCTGTGACAAGCAGTTTGACTTGTAGATTTGTGCTCCTGAGAAATGTCTCAGCTAGAAATAATAATCATGGAATGACCCAGATAGCGGAAACAGGGAAGCTTAAACAATGGCTGGGATGAGTAGAGAGTAAGGGGGGTGAAGAGGACTGAACATAGGATTCCAAGGAAAGCCAGACATTTGGATAGTAAGAGAAGAAAGAGGAGGGAAGAGTGAAGTCTGAGGGATGGAAAGAGAATCAGGATGTCATAAAAAAATAAAAATAAAAAAAACCTAAGAAAAACGAAAGCACCTATAAGACTGAGAACAAGTGATTGCCAGGGATTAAGGGAGGGAGAAGGGTCTGACTGCAAAGGAATTTCTTGAGGGAATTCTTTGGAGTGTTGCAATTGTTCTGTGACCTATTAGTGGCATGGTTACAAGAATGTATGCATGTGTTAAAACTCAGAGAACTGTACACTAAAAAAAAGTGTATTTTCCTACAAGTAATTTAAGACATGAAAAGATAGCTTACAGAAAAAGTTGGTAAAAGATCAATGAATTTGATCAGAGATTAGATCTTCCAAAAAGCACCTCTCTTTTCCCCCATCGTTAAAACTTCCCACTCCATGTCCCTTTCTCACTCTTTCTCCCAGAACTTTAAAGAGAAAAGGTATTAGATCTGTTCTTCTTCAGGCTTTAACACAAATCCAATCCAACTTAAATCAAGATAATTCATAAAATCACAACTTTCAGAGTTTGAAGGACAAGGGGGAAAAAATGTAATGAAGGGTACCTCACCTAATCCTCCTGAGAAGCATTATTATTTCCATCTTCCATTTTGAGAGACTGTGTAGAAGAGTTAGGAGCACAGACTCTGCAGCCAGACTGCCTGGGGCTCATCTTCCAGCTCTTACTAGCTTGGTCAAGTTCCTTAACCTGTGTGCCACCGCCTCATCAGTAAAATGGGGATAATGAAAGTACCTACCCAATAGGGTGGAAATGAGGATTTAGAGTGAACATATATAAAGTACTTAAAACAATGCTTAGCCCATGAGCATGCAATATCACATTTATTTTACTTTATTTTTTAAATTAGAGATGACAAATCAAGGCTTAGGGAGTTTAATTAATTTGCCCAGTGCACACATATTAGGGAAACCAGTTTTCCAAATTCAAAATTCAAAATTCAGGCTGGCTCCAAAGGGACCAGGGAGGGGGTGTGACAGATTTTTCTACCAAGTGTCTGTGTTTTAGTGTGAAAGATGGAAAGGGATAAAATAAAGAAATGAATGTTTTCAAAAAGAAACAATTGGAGAAATGAGAGAAATGCCATATTTAATGCTTTTGTGATATCACTGGGAATTCCCATTAAGAAAAGAGCAAAGACAGAAAAGAGGTAGCTAGATGAAAGATCCATGGGAACAGGAAAAAACCATTTTCTCCTACCTGCACCCGATGTTGCCTTGACTTTTTTCCTGATTCTTCTCTCTCTATGATGACATTAGACGTTAAACATGGCAAAATACTTCAGCTAAACAAAATACCTGATGATAGGATTTGCTTATAAAGTAACTTATTTTCAGGACAAAGTGAATGTGTAGACAACTTAACATTAGTAGTCAAAGTTGCAAGTTACATACATTACACAGTACAACCTGGCTAACCATGATAATTTATTATTGTTTTAGTTTACCAGAGCCTACCAATGCAAAATACCAAAAATGGATTGGCTTTTATAATGGGAATTTATTAGGGTACAATCTTACAATTCTGAGTCTGTGAAAATGTCCAAATCAAGGCATCAGAGATGCTGTCTCACCAAAGGTCAGCTGTTGATGACCTTGGACTCCTGCCACATGGTGAGGCAAAATGGTGGCCAGTCTCTCCTTCTCCCCCAGGCTCACTTTCTCTGAGTTCAGCTGTGGGTGATTAGGCATATGGCTCATCTCTCCCTGGGCCTTCTCTCTTCGGCTTTGGGCTGCTGTGCTGATTCCAGCCTTTGGCCTCTCTCTCAGCCTCTCAGGGTTTCTCTGTCTCTCTGCAGCTATAGGCCATCCTGGAGTACTCTCTCATATGGCAGGGTAAAAATGGTGGCTCTGCTCATCTTTCCTGAGTTTATACAGGACTCCAGTGAGAGGATTAGGACTTACCCTGGGCCCTGCAATCTAATCAAAGGCTCTTAACTAAAATGACCTAAGCAAAAGTGATCTAATCAAAAAGTCCCTTAACTGAATTTAACAAAAAGTTCCCATATACAATAAGCTTACACATACAGGAATGGGTTGGCTTAAGAGCATAATTTTTTGGGGTCCACAAAAGACTCAAACCAGCACAATTATTTTATATGTGTATTGTTTTGTGTGTTCATGTGTGCTGATAATCTGTTGTCAATTTACTAGCAGCACCACTTCCTTTCAAGCTGGGTACCATTTTTCTCAGAATCCCTCTATGTTCTGGGTTAGCATTTATCAATGAGAAAAACGCCTAAGAAATTAGAAGGTGGAAGTGAAGTGCAGTCATTATTTCTTGGAAGGTCATGTCAATCAGACAGGACTTTGTAATATCTCCACTAGCTTCTACTTGTAGGCTGCATGCGATGCAGCAACCTTTTGCCAAGTACTACTTCACCATCATGCTGAAAGACAAAGCAGCTTCTCAGACTTTCCCACACTTAACCAGCAACTTTTCTCCCCCTTCCAGTGCTTTAGGTTGACTATAAATCTAGGAAGAGTGGATATTACCCTCTGAATTTCTGAACACATACACTGTAACTTTTTTATTTTTAATTTTTAAAAACTTTATTAGAGAAGTTGTGAGCTTACAAAACAAACATGCATAATGCTCAGAATTCCCATATGTCACCTCTCCACCAACACTTTATATTGTTGTGGAACACTTGCTACAGATTATTAAAGAACATGATCATACTATTACTAGTAGCTATGGTTCATCACATATATTTGGCATATTTTTCCATACACCCCCATTATTAATTGCTTTAGTAATATGAAGATTTTAGAAATACTAAAAGATTTTATTTGAGATCATTTGCAATCAAGCATTTAGCCTCCCAGTAAAGATTAACTGCAGCCTTCAAGTTTTGCTACCAATTTGACCCACACATTTTCTAAGCACTTACTTTCTATGTGCCAGACATTGGAGACAACGAGGTGAACAAGTCTTGGATCCTGCCCTCCAGCAACCAAATTTAGGGGAAGATATGGGAGATGAAAAATTATCAATGGATATACTACTTTTAATGTCATAAAACTGATTATTGCTTAATCTTATCATTTCTCATATTGCTTGACTTTTAAAATGGGGGTAAGAATCTATCTCACAGAGTTGTAGGAGGATTAGTTTCTTCATGTGCTTAGAAAAATGCCTGGCACATAGGAAGCAACCAATGAGATTAATTATATTTGCATATATATATATATATGACTTTTGTTGAAATTGGTCATGTTGGAATTTAGAAAACCGTTACCATTGCCTATGGAATAACAATGCCATAGGCAACTCTCTTAAAGCCATTAAACAGACTGAATTCTCACTAGTCCTCAGTCCTCATCACTCACCATTTCTACATCCTGCTGGAATACACATACTTCTTCAAACCACATTCTATATTTTTGTTTAATATCACAGAGAATGGATTCCATAGTAGGGCCAAACTCAATGATGCTGGAAAACTTCTTGTAATTTAACTTGAAGCCAGCAGAATGCATAGCAATCAAATGACCTTTTGAATCAAACACTGGGGAGCCAGATGCCCCAAAGTAAAAACTGGTTTCATAGGTAATCAAACTAGTGTTAAAAGCTAGTTTCTGGAAACTTCTTTGAGTATACATACGGATATACTGCTTATAATAATCACAACCCTCTGCTTCTGTAGCCTGATGATATTTCTCTTCTCGCTGATCCTGAGGGATAATAGTACAAGCATCAGTAGACTTTGGTTCTCCATTTGGATGGCCAATAATATATATCAACCCACTAAGTGGTGCAGGAGCAATAGTCTTATATAATCCCAAAGGCACTTCTTGTTCATTGCCCTTCAGCTTCAGAACCGCATAATCAAGAGTTTCATTAACTACCTCAAGCCAAGGTTCAATGAAAAAAAAGCTCTCTCCTTTTTCTGTGGACTCTTCATAAACAAACGTCACCTTTGCACACTGACTAATTATGTCTGCCCACTTACTTTGTGCTATTCCTTCACCCACAATGTTACATATTACATGACAGCAAGTGAAAATGAACAAGCCTTTAAAAACAAAACAGGTGGCAGAACCCACTTCTCCATTGTTGTCCCAGGATATGTACCCAACTGAAACACTGAGATCAGAAAGAAGTCTGTGTACTTTAACTCGAGTGGAGTTTTTTGTCAGTTTTCCAAAGTTTGTTATGTGCAAATTAAACTGTGAACTGTGCATTTCCTTCTTGAATTGTTCTTTTATTTTTTCACTTTCTCTTTGCAAACCGGGGTACTGGTCCATAAGATATATTTTCTCCACTTGTGTTGTTCTTTCTTCTAATTCAGAATTCTGACGGGCTGCTGCCCTGAAGCTTCTTCTTTTCTCCACCTCTAGCTCAAAGAACTCTCCTTCTAAGTCATCAACTGGCAATGTGCATTCCAAAATGGTGTCCATGTTTTTAATGAGTTTCCAATCAGTATTCTCCAGAAAGGAATGAAATCTGCCATCCTTGCACAGAGCGTCCTTGATAGTTTCTCCTTTGAAAGCATAGATGCAGAGTGTGCACCCTTTTTGGCAAAGTTTTTTGCATTTAACAATCTTTCTTCCCATCTTCCCAATTGCATAAATATAAAACTTGACATAGTCAGTAACTGTCACATCATGCCGGCGAAATACCTGCCCACTTTTACTTTGGACAAATGTAATTGCCAGGTGGGCTTTGTCAGGAATACAACTGAGGGGCATTCCAAGGTTTATGTACCCTTGAATTCCTTCCACCCCTTTCACCAGCATTTCTTTGTCTTGATGATTTTTTATCTCTTTTTTGACAACCATAAGGGTGTTAAGTGCCCCATATAAACTATCTCTCTCATTATGTGTGAGCTTATGTTTCATGTTTTTGTCTTTCCTGTCGTTTACACATAAGGTAATGTGAATGATCTTCTTTGGGGGCATAGTCTGGTCTTCTGGATTTTTCTTGGGTGAATGAAATCCTTCAGCCTGGATGTTAGTTATATCTATTTTACCTTTTCTAGATCCCATGTTCATTTGAGGAGTATCAGAATTATTTTCTTCTTCTTTAGGGACCTAAAAATAAGCAAGTCAAATACTTTAAAACTCTGAATGAATTCTATTTTGCTTCCTTTTTTGTATCCAATTTACAAAATTCCAATGGGAAACTCAGAGCCAATCTCAAAAGATCAGTGAATAAAATTTGATCAGAGTTTAACTTGAGATCCAAAATATAAACAGAACTTCCTGTCACATCAGTCAGATAAAATATGGATACTACTACACTGGTACATTTTTCTGAGAAACATGAAGGAAGAAACACAATTTTTTTCCAAACCCATCAAAAAGAGAGATGCCTAAATGTCTACTAGCTCTCTTATAGTGTTATTTCAGGTCTTGCTTACTATTGTCAGCTATGTAATATTTACTTTGTCTGGGCATAGTGACGGATCATACCAAAAATTTGGGTCTTAAAATACTGAGTTCAGGAAGAATACATTGTAATGGTTTTTAATCAGGTATTAAATGTTTAATAACATAATCATTAGTTAAATAATCATGCGGTCACAATAATATAGTTATTTCTAATAATAAATAACTTGAATCACCCATCCTGCGAAGAACTCACATTTTTTTCCTCAGTTACATCAGTTAATCATGAAATCCTATGAAAATGGAAAGAAAAAAATGTAGCCCCTCTATGTTTCTGGTGGAGAAACTGAAGCACAGAAAGTTTTTCTTGTAAGGGCCTTTCCTAAAGTCACCTAGTAACTAATGACTGAAGTAGCAGAACTCCAATACTTCTTCCAGTTTGTTTTTCCATTAACCTATGTATTATTTTTGTAACTTTTGTATCCATCATCCTCATTTTTATAGGGCATTGCCTTAAACATCAGGATACAGGAGGGGGGAGGAATGAAATAAGGAAGATTAATCAAATATCAGAAACTCGATGAAAATAAAGAGCACCTGATTCCTAGTTCTAAAAGATACCTTCACCTCAAGTTATATTCCTCACCGCATGGGTGTCAACAGATATGGCAACAATAGCACTTACTGGGAACAGGCATAACAATGCCAGGATTGTTGTAAAGATGAGATGGAAGATCATGTGTGATGATGCCTAGCACAATGACTGGCATATATTAGGTTAACCTTTGCTTTCCTTCTTTGTAATAGTGCTAATACTTTGGATCAAAAAAAAAAAAAAAGAGCAACTTGAAGGAATATAAATTTACTCTGGGCATATATACAAACCCTCAAAGAGCATTTTTTTCAGCTTCCATCCTTATCATATACCCCATGCGAGCACTGTCGTGGACTTCCAACTATGCAAAGGATTCCTAGGCAAATATAGACCTTTTCAAAGAGGGATGTGAGGGTAATGTGTGATTATTAGCTTGCTCTGTCATGGTAGTAAAACAGAGAAAAACAGAACCAGCCTTGTCTTGGATTTCTTAGATAGTAGGATGCTCTAGTTTTCTAGAACAAGAACAAGAGAATCAAGATTCCTGGAGAAGGAACAGAGGAAAGGAAACTCTCTCCTGGGGATGAAACAATTGCACAAAAAGTACAATCTTAAAAATTTTGCTGCATATCCAGGGCAAGAACAGATGAAGAAGAGCTGAGAAAATATGATCAGTTAAACATATGGGCTATTGTAAAAGTCTGGAATAAGTTGGACCAAGAATCAAAAAAAGAGCCTTAACACAAAACTAATCAACAATAAAACCCTAGACAAGAGGGAGAAACAGACCTTCAGAGATAACTCATCAAGGTAATCAGATACCTAGACAACAGCAAATATTACAAGCCATACTAAGAAACAGGAAGATATGGCTCAGTAAAGAGAACAAATTAAAACTTCAGAGGAGACTCAGAAGTTGGAACAACTAATCATAGATGTTCAAACAAATCACCAAATCAATTCAAGGAGATGAAGGAAAATATGGATAAAGAGCTAAAGGATATTAAGAAGACAGTGTGTGAGAATAAAGAAGAACTTGTAAGTATGAAAAGAAACAACAGAAATTATGAGTTTGAAAGGCACAACAATAAATATTACAAATACACTAGAGGCAAACAACAGCAGATTTGAACAGGCAGAATAAAGAATCAACAAATTAAAAAACAGGACACTCAAAACCATACAATTAGAATAACAAATAGAGAAAAGAAGAGAAAAAATTTAGCAGTGTCTGAGGGATTTGAGTGACAGCATGAAGCACACAAACATACACATCATGGGTGTCCCAGAAGGAGACGGGAAAGGAAAAGGGAAATAATGGTCCAAAATTTTCCAACTCTTATGAAAGACAAATATACATGTCCAAGAAGCACAACATCCTCCAAACAATAAATCCTAATAGACTTATTCCGAGACACATACTAATTAGGATGTCAAATGCCAAAGATAAAGAGAGAATTCTGAAAGCAGCAAGAGAAAAGTGATTCATCATACAAAGGATCCTCAGTAAGATTGAGTACTGATGGTATGACATATTTAAGGTGCTAAAAAAGAAAACCTGCCTCACACAATTGTTTTTTTTATCCTCAATTTCATTTATTTCTGCTCCAATCTTTGTTATTATTTTCCTTCTGCTTGCCTTAGGGTTGGTTTGCTTTTTTTTTTCTAGTTCCTCCAAGTGTGCAGTTAGGTCTTTGATTTCAGCTCTTTGTTCTTTTTTGTTGCGAGCATTTAGAAGTAAAACTTTCTCTATTTGCAGATGACATGGTCCTGAAAAATCAACAGCAAAGCTACTAGAGATAATAAATGAATTCACCAAAGTGGCAGGGTACAAGATCAACATGCAATAATTAGTGTTTCTGTACACTGGTAAAGAGCAATCTGAGGAGGAAATCAAGAAAAATTTCCTTTTACAATAGCGACTAAAAGAATCAAATACCTTGGAGTAAATTTAACCAAGGACGTAAAGGATTTGTACACAGAAAACTACAAAACATTTCTAAAAGAAATCAAAGAAAACCTAAATAAATGGAAGGATATGCCGTGTTCTTGACTGGAAGACTAAATATAGTTATGATGTCAATTCTACCCCCAAATCATTTACGGGTTCAATGCAATCCTAACCAAAATTCCAACAGTCTACTTTGAAGAAATGGAAAAGCCAATTATCAAATTTATTTGGAAAAGTAAGATACCCTGCTGTGATGGTTAGGCTAATGTGTCAACTCGGCCAGGTAATTGTGCCCAGTTGTTTGGTCAAACAAACAAGGATATTTATGGTCTTTAGCCATCAGTGAGTTTATTGCATAGATGGCTAGTTATATCTACATCAACTAGGGAGATTGCAGTCAGCAATGAGTGATACTTTATCCAACTGGTTGAATGCCTTAAAAGGGGAAGTGATTTCAACATTCAGAGAGAATTTCCCAGCTCGTCTTTGGACAGCCAACGTCTCCCAGAAACTCATCAAGGACCTTCATTGGACTTTCATTGGAACCCCTGGTTTGTAGCCTGTCTGCAGAACCTGGACTTGTGCATCCCCACAGTCACATGAGAGACTCTTATACAATCTCATTCTCTTTACAGATATCTCCTGTTGATTCTGTTTCCCTAGGGAACCCTAACTAATACACCCACATAGCCAAAAACATCTTGAAAAAGAAGAATGAAGTTGGAGGACTCATATTTCCTGACTTTAAAGAATATTACTTAGCTACTGGTACTGGCACAAGGATGGATTTTATCGACTAATGGAACTGAGAGTTCAGAAATAGACCCTCATTTGTATGGCCAATTAATTTTTGACAAGGCTGTCAAGTCCACTCACTTGGGAAAGAATAGTCTTTTCAATAAATGGTGCTGGGAGAAATGGATATCCATATGCCAAAAAAATGAAAAAGGACCTCTATTGCAAACCATATACAAAAATTCACACTAAATGGATCAAAGACCTAAATATAAGATCCAGGACCATAAAACTCCTAGAATAAATTGTAGGGAAGCATTTTCAGGATCTTAGGCAATGGTTTCTTAGACTTTACACCCAGAGCACAAGCAACGAAAGAAAAAATAGATAAATGGGACCTCCTCTAAATTAAACACTTTTTTGCATCAAAACGCTTAGCCACAAAAGTGAAAAGACAACTTAATCAATGGGAGAAAATATTTGGAAACCACATATAGGATAATGGCTTAATACCCAGAATATATAAAGAATTCCTACAACTCAACAATAAAAAGACAAACAACCCACTTTAAAAATGGGCAAAAGACTCGAATAGACATTTTTCCAAAGAAGATATACAAATGGCTAAAAGGACATGAAAAGATGCTCAATATCATTGGCTATTAGGGAAATGCAAACCAAAACCACAACAAAATATCATTTCACACCTACTAGAATGGCTACTATTAAAAAAAAAAAACAGAAAATTACAAGTGCTGAAGAGGATGTAGAGAAATAAGAATACTCATTCATTGATGGTAGGAATGTAAAATGGTGCAGCTGCTATGGAATACAATTTGGTGGTTCCTCAGAAAGCTAAATATAGAATTACCATAAGACCCAGCAATCATGCTACTAGGTATATACCCAGAAGAACTGAAAGCAGGTACTTGAACAGATATTTGAACACCAATGTTTATAGTGGCATCATTCACAATTTCCAAAAGATGGAAGCAGCCCAAGTGTCCATCAACTGATGAATAAAGTGTGGTGTATACATATGACAAAATATTATTCAGGTGCAATAAGGAATGAAGTCTTGATGCATGTGACAACATGGATGAACGCTGAGGATATTATGCTGAGTAAAATAAGTCAGATACAAAAGGACAAATAATGCTTGATCTCACTTATATGAACTAATTATAACACGCAAACTCATAGAATCTAGACCATAGTTTACTAGGGGATAGATTGGGGGTTGAGAATGGGTAGTTTATGCTTAATTTGTACAGAATTTCTATTTAAGGTGATTGTAAAGGTTTTGAAATGGAAGGTGACTATGGTAGCACATTATTGTAATTATAATTAACAGCACTGAATTATGTATGTGAATGTGGTTGAAAGGGGAAGTTTTAGGTCATGTATGTTAATAGAATGAAAGTTAGAAGATAAAACATGGGACTGTATAAACCAGTGAAACCTGTTGTGTACAATGGACTGAGGCTAATAGTACAAGAATGTTCTTTCATGAATTATAACAAATGTATGCCACTAATACAAGCTGTAAATAATAGGGTGATATATGTAGAGAAATTATACCTAATAAAAACTATGAAAAAAATAGTGTGTCAATATTACTTCATTAATTGAACAAATGCACCATACTTAACTAGGATATTAATTATAGGAGTAACTGGGTGAAGGGAGTATATGGGAATCATCTGCTCAATTTTTCTCTAAATTTAAAACTATTCTTTTAAAAAGTCTATTAGTTAAAAAAAAAAGAGAGAGAATGAGTTAAAGGTTTTTAAATTGCGTTTTCAAGTGCTTATCATTTCTTAGCCTTCTTTGTGAAAAATCCAAGGAAGAATTTAGACTCACAAAAGGACACGATGACTCGACTTGAGGGAGTCCAGCTAGCAGAATGAGTCCTGACTTAAGGTCAGTTAACTTCAGTCCAAGTCTTCACTCCACTCCCGCCGTAAGCAACAACTCATTTATCTTCTCTCCTCCTCATTAATTAATTCTGGCAGAAAATTTTACCCTGCCTACTTAACAGGGTTGTAGTAAGATTTAATATGTCAAAAACTGTTTTATAAATCATAAAGCACTATATAAATGTAGGTTATCATTATGACTAAATCGATTCATCACATTTAGAATGTCACATTTTTTCATGCTATGAAATGGCATTAATTTCACTTCATAATTTTCTCTAATAATTGTATTTACACTGTATTTGTGTTTGTTTCTTCAGGAAATGTTACAATAGCTTTTGGCTAAAGGCTGGTTTGATTTGGTCAAGATTTGTATTACAAATCCTCTCAACCACTCACTCCAAAAACAAAAAGAATAAAAAACATGAGAAAGTTTTTGACATTTAATATGCCTAACATACAAGGAAATAATTTCTTGGCAGGAAGAACTATGAAACCTGGTGTCAAGGATGGGTAAGTCTGATATTAGTATATTTCATAAATAGCATAAACATACCTGAGAGAAATAGTCAAGAATTTTCCTATTACTCTTTTCATGAAATGAGATCTTCTGTGATCTGGGCTTCTTAGAGCTCATGGTGGCTTGAGGATGACTACAGTTCAGCTGAAACACCAGTTTCAAAAAGGTTTTAGTCACAGCAGTATCTTCACAGTTATAATTCATTGTATAGAGAATAAGATTTGCTGGAGACACATGTCCCAGCTTTCCCTTTCAGTTCCAGTCTTGCTCTAACCTCTCTGTACCCAGTGATGTTAATTTAGCAAGTGGGTATTTATCCACCAACTATAATCACCCCAACAATAAAACTCTCTTTTATTGAGCACTACATGTCAAGCACTACACTAAACACCTTACAAAAATTTACAAAAATAACCTCTAGTTGCTAGTCCTCCCAGCTACTGTGCAAGCAGAACTATCTGCATTTTGCAGATGGGGAAAGTAGAACTCAGAGAAGGTGGGTGACCTGCCCAAGATCAGAGCTATGTGATAGAGATGAGACTGAAATGCAGGTATAAATATCACACAGAAAGGTTTGCAGTTTGAGAATTAAAAAGTACATTCTAGTTACACCAATGTTAAAATCTGGTCCCCATTTAAAGTGGAGATGGGTGCGAAAAGAACTGGGTAGTACCCTGAAGCCAAAAGAAATTGAGACTGAGTTTTCCAGGGAATATAGTCACCTTTTTTGTTTAAAGATATACTTTTTTTAAAAAAAGATTTATTTATTTTATTTATTTATCCCCCCCTTGCTGCTTGTGCTTGCTGTGTCCATTTGCTGTGCGTTTTTCTGTGTCTGCTTGTCTCCCTTTGTTGCGAAGTCTTGCTGCGTCAGCTCACCGCACCGCACGGGCTGGCTTGCCTTCACCAGGAGGCCCCGGGAATCGAACCCAGGGCCTCCCATATGGTAAACGGGAGCCCTATCAATTAAGCCACATCCACTTCCTAAAGATATATTTTTTGTTCTTTCTTTTCTGATGTCTCCCCAGAAGAAAACGCACAATGTAAGTAAACGTGAGTAACTTCAATAGTGATAAATACCACTAGAATGAAAGCCACTGGGCAGCAGGCATGTCTGTCTTCAGTATCTCAAGAACATCTAATGCAATGCCTGACAAATGGGATTAAAGATATGTACATACACACACACACACACAAAGATATGTACAGTGATAGTGTATAGTGAATGTATATATATATGTGTGTGTGTGTATGTATATAGATATATAGATATGTATAGTGAAGTATCCCCTACTGTAATTGTTTTTCATACACTACCTCATAGAATTCTTATAACCCTATGACATAGGTATTATTAGTCCCATTTTACCTATAAAAAAGGTAAAAGCCCAGAGAGGCTAAACTATTTACTCAAGGTCACAAAGCTCCATAGACTACACTTTTTAATGACTTATTACAAACATTTTCAAACAGAAAAAAATAAATAGAAAATAGTATAATGATACCCCATATACCCATCACCGAGAGCAGGAGTTTTTAACCTTTTTTTATTCCACGGACCCCTTCTCAGAATTCAGCAGCAGATAGTTTTATGACACTCAACATCGGCCATGTCTTTAAATTAAAGTTTTCATGGACCCCCTGACATCTTTCCCCTGAAATCTTCGCGGACCCCTGGTTAAGAACCCCTGACCTAGAGTTTACTTTTTTTGTAAATTTAAACCATCTTTTTATTTTATTTGTTTCAAAGTTAATTACTGACCTCACAACATTTACACTTTATTGCTTTTCATCTCTAAAAATTAAGGACTTTTTCTTATATAACAACAACACTTATTTATTCAAACTAAGGTCCAACTGAGCTACACAAGTTGCCTTTGATTGTTCTATCTCATATGTCTCTTTTACTCTTCAAAAGCATTGCTTTGTTGAAAACAGAGCAGTTGTCTGTAGAATGTTCACCTTCTGAGTTGTGGCCTCATGTTGCTCTACCCCCTGTATTTCTTGTCAAGTAGAAGTTATCTAAATGCTATGCTTTTCCTTATAACTACCCACTATGGAGCAGGAGTCCTGGCTCTCTCAATGACTGGTAATAGCTACTTAGGAAACCCACTAAGCTTCTCTGAGCCCTAGTTTCCCGTTTGAAACATGAGACAATGACTGTAAATGAGATAACAAATAGTAAACTGCTATCTGTAAGACCATCTGGTTTCAAATATCAGGTCCTCACTTAACAACTGCATGACCTAGCCATATTGATTAACTACTCTCTGACTCGTTTTCTTCACCTCTAGGACAAGAGTAGTGGTAGAATCAACCTCTGTCATAGCGCAGATCAAATAATATAATGCCCGTGAATTCTTTAGAACAATGCGTGGCACATAATTCGTAACCCAATAAAATATCACTGTTATAACTATTATCAGCATCAATACACTTACCACACGGATACTTTCTAAACAGCACAGAACCTGGAAAAACAAACAAAAATGGCTAGATATAATAGAACAGTCTGGGTTTCGGATGGCGCAGCCCCGCCCCTCTGAGAACGCAAGCGCCCACACACCTGGATTCCCGCGCCCTACAGCTGGGCTGCGCGCTTAGCCGGCTGCGAACACTCGCAGCTTCAATCCCGGGTCCACTGAGGCCGGACGCTTATTGGAGGAAAAGAAGCGGCCTCCGGAGCTCCGCCTAGAGACAGCTGGCCAGTGAGAGCGCGCCCAGGTTAGCTCGCTGGGGCAAGAACCGGAGTCGATGCGGGACAGGGTAGAGGTGGGTCTGACCGGATTGCCCGCCTTTCAGGAAACGCTGTTCGGTTAACTTTCTTTCGCTTTCACATCCTCCAGGCCTCTTCCGGTCTTAGACTGCCACCCACCCAAACCCCAGCAGTCTCTCGCTTCTTCGGACCGCTGAGGAAGCGGGTAGTCGGGCCGTTTGTGGGCTCGCTTAGCTCCATTTGAGACCCTCGCCTTGCCCTGTGCTTCCATCAGAGCCTGGAGGTGAAAGACCTCGTGGGAGAGTTGCAATAATGCTGCAGAGGGGTGAAGTGTTGTCTGTGAGCTGGAGAGACAGGTGTCTGCTGTGCACACCGGTTCCCCGATCACTTAGGTGGAGCACTCCAGAAAGTTAACCTCTGAGCGCCGTATCTTTCCTATCAGATTTTGTACGATTGTGGCGAGCTTTAAGGGAGATAATATATTTAAAACTTTTACATGGTGCCTGTCCCATATAAAACAGGCCATCAATTTGGGCTATGATGCTAAAGAAGGAGAATGAAAACTCGGGCAGCACTGAAAAGAGGCATAGAGAGGAGGGGGCACATTTGTAGCACCTACAGAATCCACAGGACCTGCTGACTCCTGTACTCAACATGCTCTGGCCACACCAGCCTTTCTGTTCCTCAGATACTCCAAGCTCATTCCCACATTAAGGCTATGTTCCAGCTATTCCCTCTGCCAGGAATGCGATTTCTCCAGAACTTCACATGACCTGCTTCTTCTCTTCATTCTGGTCTCAACTCAAATGCCATCTCCTCAGAGGAGCCTTCTCTGAATGCCTTATTAGCTTCCCAGGCATGGCCTATCCATTACCGTGCACTATTTACTTCATAATACTTATCACCACTTGTTTTATTGTTGGTCATTTGTTTTTCTTCTCCCAGATAGAATGTAAGCCCCATTGAAGGGGACCTGTACATGCAATGTAAAAATTAAGGGACCTGGGGAAATGCTTGGCATACACTGGGCCATCAATAAATACTTCTTGACCATCTGAATGAGCAGAGAGCAGAATGTTACTAGAGAAGGATGAACTGAAGTGGACTTGCTGGGGGATAATTAACAATGCAAGGTCAGGAAGGCTGTGCAGGGATGGGACCAAAGGTACATGATCAGAGAAAAGTCATGTGGCTGCTCATCAGCATCAGAGGCCTTGCTCTTAACTCTGCAGCTTAGTTCCCCCACAAGTATCAAGTGCTGAAGAACCAAATAAGACTAACCTGACATTAGCGAGGAACAAAATTCATGTTTTCTCGGGGGCTGTGAGAGAATGTGTTCAGGCCCAATAATCTTGTCTATACCATAGAAGTATTTGCCCACACAACTTTGGCACCTCCTTGAGGTCTTCATATGGGGCTTGATCAAGACACAAGGATACTAGTAAATCAGTGCCCAAATTAGCTAAGATCTCATTATGAAATGAGGAGTCCTATAAGGATTTCAAGGGAGAGACCACAAGAGAACACGTAATCTGGCAATTTCATCTGCCTGGCAGATCCCTTCCTATCAGGTTAGCAGAGGTGGTATCACACAGAGAGAAGAATGTTCCTTGTGGCCATGGAGAATGTCTGAGGATTATTAGTGATAACTCAGTACCTAAGCAGTTTGTTGGTGCCAAGGGAGAAGATAAGTAATAGTAGTAGGGTTTATGCTTGATATCAACAGAATTTTGCAAGGTTTTGTATACATACTTTAGGGTCCCCTTCTCCATGGTTCCTGCCTCCTATGTTCATATACTTGTATAATCTCCTCCCTTGACAATGGGTAGACTTGTGCCAATAGAATTAAGCAAAAGCTAGAGGATGTTGCTTCTGCGATTATGTTACATTGCTCGTATCTAGAGCCTCCCCTTGCTGGCTTGATGAAGTCAGCACCCAGGAAGGAAAAGCCAATGTGGCAAGGGACTGCAGGTATCCTTTAGGATTTGTGGGTAGCCTCCAGGCAACAGCCAGCAAGAATCCAGGGAGCTCAGTCCTACAGCCTCAAGGAAAGGAATTCTGCTAAGAACCTGAGTGAGCTTAGAAGCACATTCTTCCCTAGCCAGGCCTCTATGAGAATGCTATCCGGTCAACACCACAATTGCAGCTTTGTGAGAGACCTTAAGCAGAGGACTAGCTAAGCTGTCCTGACCCACATAAACTGTGAGATAATAATAAACATATGTTGTATTAAGCTGCTAAATTTGTGGTGATTTCTTATGCAACAATATATAACTGATAAAGTTCTTTATTGTTTAGTAAAATGTCTTTCAAGGTTAGAGGTAAAAGAGGAAATTTTTCTCTTGACTCCTGCTAAGAACATTTTCCTTAATCACTTGCTTAATTTCTTTCTTTAGTTGATTAGCTGACACTGGATAATCTTTTTCCAATGTCCTTTATGTTTACAGTATCTACAAGTTTCATTATCAAGAATCTATCTCTTTCAGGTTTTAATGCCTGGAATGAGAATAACTTTTTTTTTTCTGTAAAGTCATCCAT